>MKYO02023121.1:19880-107234 GCA_002013955.2 Citrus medica | reverse complement strand
ACATGATTAATTTCAAATTTTAGTATTTGTATTATCTTTAGTCTTAAGTGATGTCATACTATGTTTGCTACTCTACATGTTGATGTCGGAGACAAATATGAGTTGCTTGAAGGAATGAACATGTCATAATAAGTATCAAGTGAGTTTTTGAGCCTATCATTTTTCTTTGAGAGTAACATTTTTGCCCTTTTTTATACAGTTTAGCAGTTTTATACACGATCTTTAGATTTATTTTGAGTTAACCCTAAAAGAAAAAAATTATAAAATAAAAAAAGAAAAAAATTATAAAATAAAAAAAAGAAAAAAATGTGTTGCTACATTTGGAGGCCCATCTAACTAGTAGATATGGAAGATTATTTAGAACCTTAAAAGACTATGGAAAGGCCATTTTTTATCCGTTTGAACCTTTCTAGCCATCCCTTTTGTAAAATATCCATAGTTAACCATTTTGAGCCTTTAAAAAAAAGTATTTTTTTTGTCAAACTTATCATCTTAACTCACTCTGATTTGGAGTATTACCCAATGTCTTATAAATTCCATCACCTATTTATGTTTGAGAAAAATGTAAATAATTATTTTGTTCAGTGACGTTGTGCCAAGCAAAAGCAAAAAAAAATTAGTTAAAAAAAATAATAGGTGAAATCCACCTTGCAACTTCCAAAAAAAAAATTCCTCTGCATTTTTCTCAAATATACACTTTATTTTCCTTATTTTCCCTCCTTATTAGCCATGTGTCTAGCTTACATTACGTCCTAATAAAAGTCCTTCTTGATTTTAGGGAACTATAATCTGAAGTAGAAGCTAGTTATATGGGCTAAAAAGATGTAGTGATACATTATAAAAAAAAAGATTTAAAAAAAAAGATAAATAAAGTGGGTTGACTAGCATTTTTGTTTGACTTGAGATCGTATTATTTCAAAGCTGAGGGTATTTTTCTTTCATCTTGGTGAGAGCATGTGATATTATTTCTTTATTATTTTCTCTCAATTACCATTCATTGCAGTGACTATTTTTATTGGGTATAATTTCTTTGTGAGAGTGTCACTATATCCAGTGAGATTTTTGGGTTTAACATCTCATTCTTGAAAGTAGTTGTGATAAAGTCTATTGGTCTGATTCATGTGGATGGTTGATGTGGGTGTGATGTTTCTTTAGACTGGAGATAATGCGTATACTTTTATTTGATTACTATCATTGGTCTGATTGAATAAACATGATTGTTAAAAAAAAATCATTTTGGATTTTAAATTTTGTTTTCGCTTTATTTGCTAGGGACTAGCAATTAGCTGGTTGGAGGGTGTGTTGAGTGTTAGAAAATGAATATTTATAAAGGAGAAAATCATCATTTTACACTTCAAGTTTTACTAATACCCTTACTTTTATGTATTTAACCTTCTTGTGATTTAATTACGGGTGTTTTATTTTAATTAAGTATTTTATGTATTTTAGGGGCATCATAGTCATTTCACAATAAACGAGAGATCAGACGGCAAAACAAACATCACTTTTGAACTCAGGACGGTTGAAAACTTTAGGAAGAGCATAAAAAAAATGGCATTGTTCACATGTACGGTACTATTCACGTGTACAGTACTGTCTACGTTATTGTTTACGACACTGTTCACATAGACGAATCGATGATGTGGCATTGACCGATGATATGGCATTGACTGATGAGGTGTCACGATCCTGTTGGACTAAAATTCTTATGTACTGTTGATGGTAACGTGGCAGCATATCAGTGGACCAAAAATCTCGCGTACGGTACATGCATCACACAGGATTATTTTCAACCAAACCGCGTCACTGTTTAACCCGGATCAAACCGTGTTACCGTTCACCCGCGTACTCAAACCGCGTACTGTTGACTGATGACGTGGCGCAATCCTGAGCGTCCAAACTGTTTTTAATCTGATGGCCACGATTTACTCAATGTATCTATAAAAATGGGGCCTCCCCCTCTCCTCCAATTTGATAGCTCTGAATCCATTTTTGAACTCCATTTTCTGTAATTCCCTCTACATCTTATATTTTTTACGTATTTTAATAAATTCTCATTTTGCCCCTAGTTCAATTATGAGTGGCTAATTTTCTTTCAAGCTTGGGTTGAAGGTGAAGTCTCAACATGTGTCATGGGCTTTATTTGGTAAATTTATTTTCTCTTCCCCTCTAGTTTTTGTGGATGTTTTGACTTTTCGTCGAAGATGTGTATAAGAGACAGCCCTTTACACCATATTGATTAGAGTGTGGTTCATGAGGTGTGGATTCCCCCCTCATGATTTAATTGATACTAATAAGGAATATTTAGCCCATGGTGCATGTTGATACGGATTCAGATAACCCAAGTGCTTCATTTCAATAGATTTATCTTTAATTTATTCTCGCCATTTTAATTTAAGTTTTAGACTATTCCAAATCAATTTCACCAGAAATCCAACCACCTATTTACAAAATTAATTCTACACACAATTAAAATTTACCTATTCGTGGGATCGACACTCGTCACCATTAGTCTATTCTACAATATATTCGTACACTTGCGAGTTCAATAAAATTTGCACAACAGCGTGCACTAACATTTCGGTTGGTCTCAACTTTTACCTTCACAAATAAGTAAATTACTGTGGTCAACGCTTAACAAAAAATTATAAATATATATATGGATCACATATGATAAATAATGTACAAGTGTCAAACTAATCTTAAAAAATTAGGTCAATTCATATTAAAAGAATATTGTAATTTTTATAATGAACTGGTCATAAGATTATACAAAAACCGTAAAAATCCAAATATCAATCATACAGTTATAATTGAAAATTTTTAAGTTTATTATAACAAGTATATGGTGACGATTGGGCTATAGGGATGAAGATAGATTTTCGAGTGAAAAATATGAGGAAAGACATCACCCTTGGTGAGTGCGATTCTCATCCACAATCTTTAAAAAAATGTTATAAAAAGATATAAATAAAAAGTAAAATCATAATTATGTAACGATAATGCCATGTTATATAGTACTAGGGATTTCCAAATATCTATGTGAAATATATGAGGGTATGCCTAGAATTTCGTTGGTCTCAATTATTACCTTAGCAAATAACTAAACTAATGTGGTCAATGCTTAATAAAAATTTAAAAATAAATCTATGGATCACATATGATAAATAACGTACAAGGGTCAAAATAATCTTTAAAAAATTAGGTCAATTCATATTAAAACAATATTGTAATTTTTTAAATGAACCGCTCATAAAATATACACATGTTGTAAAAATCAAAATATCAATCATAGAGTTGTAAAAATCAAAATATCAATCATAGAGTTGTAATTGAAATTTTTTATGTTTATGACAACAAGTATATGGTGATAATTGAGCTATAGGGATGAAGATAGATTTTTCGTTGTAATTGAATTTATTTTTTAATCTCACATCTCACTTAAAATTCTTAAAATCTAATTTTTAACCCCTTATCTCCCAAATTGACCTTAAACTTTAATTTTTAACCTCTTTTCTCATATAGGATTTGAACTGAGGTGGTTAACAAAATAAAATTATTTGAAAACCACTTGGACAAACCTCAAGTAATCAAAGTATTTTATATTTTGTGGATATTTATCTTAAAAAATATATATTTTGAATTCCATAACAATTTTCGACAAATCTAATTAAATTTTATTCATTTTATCTCTTTTTTTTATTCAAACAATAATAAAAAAAAGCGCGTAGAGTGGAATTGAAAACTGAAAAATCACTTTTCAGTTTCCAAAAATCAAAATGAAACATGTTTTTAACCCTCTAAATGGGCCAAAAATAATAGATATCCATAAATGTTATAAATTTGTGAAAAGCTCAATTTCTTTTGTTGGGCAATCCCCATTATTTGACTGTAAATGGGCCTAATAGGAGTTTCCAAATGGGCTATTGGTTAATGGACAACTCGCGGGATATCATTTACTTCATTTTGCCGTCTTTTCTTCCCCTATGCAGTAGTGATATTTAATCTCTTAATTTCTCCCATTAACTTTTACATTTTAATTAATCATATTTGTAATTTTTTTTTAAACCACCAAGAGGTGGGAGGTTAGGTATGACCCTACCTGTAATATAAATCAATAAAGCAGCAAATACATAAAAAGAGGAACATAAACCAAACGCCTAAAATAAATATGAATACACAAGAGTCAAAAATAAAAAATAAAATTATCAAAAGGAAGAAGAAAGCCTTTAATACTAGCATCTCGCGTGAGGAACAGCCTATCCACCTTCAGAATTAATCATATTTGTGATTAATTTTTAGAATTATACTTTTTAAATAATAAAAAATAATTAAAAAACAAATATGACTCGAGAAAATCCTATTCACCTTCCACCACCATTATCACAAACTCAGCCACCGTAGCACTAGTACTTGGTCACTTATTAACCCTACTAACAAATTTCCCAATATTTGTCAACCAAAACCCCTCATTTATTTGAATTCATTTTAGTGAGATTTTTATGGTAGCATCGAAATCAAAGTAATATCAAATGAAAAAAAAAAGGCAAAGAATATTTTAGTATAGGAATCAAACAATTATAAATTAATTAAAATGAATGATAAACAATGAAAATAGACTAGCAAAAATGTGAAATATAAAGAATCGTTGCTTGTGGTGGTGACAATGGCGGTGGAAGGTGCCTGTGGTTTCTGGATACATTTTTATTTTTAATCAAATTTTTATCTTTTAATAAGGATGATTTTAGAAATAAGTGGAGTTAATTAAATAATAAGATTGGTATGGTGAGAGAAATTGAAGGAGTCAACTATCAGGGTCCGGCTACGGTGCAACGGTGATACGGTATCACCGTTGCACCGTTGCTTTCTCCCAACTATCATCACTCTTTTTTCTGGTTAAAATTTGATTCTAAATTCAAAATAATTTACAAATTTTGAAATGTTGGCAAGTATGATTTTATTGAGATGTAGTTTGATTGGACATTAATGCACTTTGCACCTACAACCGCTGAGTTCAAGAAAAAAATATAAGGAAAGACTTCACCCTTGGTGAGTGAGGTTCTCATCCACAATCTTAAAAAAAAATCTCATGAAAAGATATAAATAAAAAGTAAAATCATAATTATGTAACGATAATGCCACGTTATATAGTACTAGGGATTTCCAAATATCTATGTGAAATATCTAAGGGCGTGAACTAGAATTTCGTTGGTCTCAACTATTACCTTAGCAAATAACTAAACTAATGTGGTCAATGCTTAATAAAAAATTAAAAATAAATCTATGAATCACATATGATAAATAACGTACAAGTGTCAAAATCATCTTTGAAAAATTAGGTCAATTCATATTAAAAGAATATTGTAATTTTTATAATGAACCGTTCATAAGATATACACATGTTGTAAAAATCTAAATATCAATCATAGAGTTGTAATTGAAAATTTTTATGTTTATGACAACAAGTATACGGTGATGATTGAGCTATAGGGATGAAGATAGATTTTTCGTTTTTTCCCCAAGAGGTGGTGATGCCCCTATCTCCACAATATCAATGACCTAAAAATTAATGCCTCACCACAATAGTTCATGCAAAATAGATTAGACAACTTAATATTTACCATTGATATCATTATTTCATCATTTGATCATTATTAACTACTCTCATCATCAATAAATGAGATGAAAGAAAAAGATTGTCGTTCATTTGCTTCTATTTTGTGTGCAAGTTTCATCCTTTTTAACTAAAGCAGAAAGCTTCAATTGTGTCCTCAAATGAGGTATTCCATTCCTCCAAGAATGTAATTGTTTGTGGGTTTTGAAAAACTTTGGGAGTGGGAGATGATGCATAGTTTATAGATTCACGTCATTCGTTTTACAATATATTGTTAGTATTTATTAATCTTTTCTCTAAAATATATTGTGATAAAAAGTGAAGATTGAGGGAAGTAGACAAAATTTCCATTCTGGGGTATTCCGAGGGTGTAACCTAGGCAATGAAAAAGGGGCATGACACATGGATAAGAAAAATCTATACCTTTCGTGCAAATCTATAACTTTAAGAAATTTTATCTGTCGAATTAGGTAACACCCACGATAACATTGTTTTTTTTTTTTTTATCATAAAGAGTTAGCATGACGTAATTACTAAAATGATTCAATATCATGTCATAAAATAATTATGGGTATCTAGAACTTAAAATTCAAATTAACAAAAATTATTAATTGTTACTGCTGTAATGTTGGATCAAGTAAGATTAACTTGTTAAATTCAGATAGGTAGATGGTAATTTCAATTGCCGCCCTTAATTTATCTTATTATGATTTCGTTTTCAATGAGACGAAGTCCAAAGTCCATGCATGGCATATATATACATATATTGATATATACTATGAATTAGTCATGGACAGTGATCCAATCCGTATCCATGTTTATTATTAATTAAATTACTTGGCTAAAGCTTTTGGAGTTTCCAAAACATGCATTCATTATACCACGCAAGAAATGCTTATGACGATCAAATTTAAGTGCTTTTGAAAGTAAAGATGGCCTTCTTTCCGAAGTGTTTATATGTTTAATACCGTGCTACGTGTTCCATTTGGCGGGAATAAAAATATAAAATAATAATTAAACTTAGATGATTTTCTTAAAAAAATTTATAATATTATGTCAGTCATACAACAAGTAACTGATATTATGACATATGTACATTATTTTGAAAAATCATTATGTAAGCCGTGGTTATATTAAATCTAATTACACATATTATATATGTATTAGTTGGTTATTTCATATTTGAGATCTCCGGAATAAAGGAAAATAAATATTTAGTGCCTCATAAATAAAGCACTTATTTGGAATAAATTAATTCTGAAAATCATGTGCTTATTTAAAAAAGACATGTCATATATAAGCTGAAGGTCAATCTAATAGAAGATTGATTGAATAGGAAGATTAATAACAGCCAACTTAAAGTGATATTTAATATCCTTATTGTAATTTTATTAATAATTATTTTATAAAAAATAATTTACTAAATTAATCCTAAAATTAAAATAATAATATAAATTTTACAATAATACCCTTGTAATGATATTCTTAGGGATATTAATAAAACGAAAAAGATGATGATTCATTAAATTAGCCTTAAAAATAACATAAAAATATTATTGTAAAATTAAAGAAAAAAGTAAAAGATAAGAGTATAATATATTTAGATATAATGATTAAATATGCACTTAACTTAAAATATAAGAATTAAACTAGTATTTACCTTTAATAATAATATGTCGATATCTAGTCTTGCATGTTAAAAGAGCAACTATTTCTCACAAATCAATATTCAATATTATGTGTTATGAAAAAAAAAAAATCGTTTCCTTGATATCGCAAACTATTAATTACGGGTGCTAAATTTTAAATCAATTATGTCTGTTTGTGTGAATATGTGTAGATGAAGAAGTGAAAAATTACATACATAACGTAATGTGACATCAAGAATCTTGCTCTAACCAGTACATATATATTTAATAAAATTAGTTTCTAACACTAATAAAGTACCAAAAGTAATTTTTCATAGACATTTAGGGTCAGTTTAGTAATATCAAAATTTTAAAATAATTATTGTTAACTGTACTATAAAAATAATCAGTTGTGAATAAATTCAGTTAAATGTTTGATTAAATTTATTTTTAAAAGTGTCGTGAGTTTAAAAATAATCCTATGCATTTGATAAATCGTATTGTTAAACTACTATAAGAATGTAAATAAATGAACTGGATATGTTGAATTAAATTTATTTACACATTTATAAACATGAGAATAAAATATTTTTATTACATTTATATAATAAATGATAACTAAAATAAGTTTACTTTTAATTTTTTACCTCATTGTATATATATGAAATTGTATTAACTATAAAAATAATTCTGAAAATAAGATTTTAGAAAAGTACTCTTTTCCTACTTTTGAAAATATATTGTAAGATGAAGTGATTTTACCAAAAGTGATTTTTAAAAATTTACCAAATATTGAATTAACTTTTAAGTTTTCAAAATAACTTTTGAGCCTTTTAAAAACAATCTCAAATAGACCTTGATTGTGGGAAATATTTGAGAAAAAATATAAACTCTATTCATAAATTAAAATAAAATTTAAGGGATTGCAAAGAATTTGTCTAATGCCAGGTCTAGTTACCTCCACCTCCTAATTCTGCCATTGTTTAGAGCATCTCTAAAGCTTTTCAAATAAGATTTTATTACTTATTTGAAGAGACACATTAGCATTTAAGACTCCAAAAAATATTACAATTAAATTCTTCAAATAAGAAATAATTCTCTCTCTTCACTTTTGTAGAGTTGCTTTCTCCCTCTTCAATTCATATTTTATTACTTTTTATTAGAGGGAGAGAGAGAAGTGCTTTAATTACCATTTATTTTTCTTTTGAAAAAATATTTATTTGATTAAAATAATGTTAGCTTATTTATATTTGAAGAGTCTTTTGGAGAATAACATATTTTTTCACCATTTTATATATTATATAAATAAACAAATAGATATTTAAAAAGTAAAATTTATAAAGACTTTTGGAGATGTTACGAGATATATATTTTTTGAATAGCTCTCAATTACTCTCGCATTTAATTCTAAAATTTTGTACTTTCTGGGTTATAGAATAAAGAAAGGATAATATTGACATGTCTCAAAATATCAATTGAAAACATAGCTGATTATTTAAATATAGATAATTTTAGAAACATCCCATGTGAGAGATGATAAAAACTACCAGACAAATATTGGTGGTACCAAAGTTTCATTTGGAGTTGGGTTGTCTAATCTAATACATAAATTTCTAGGTCTATTTCAATTAATTCTGAAGAGTTTTGTCTCTTAAATATTTTGTCTTGTTTTCTACAATCTGTTTTAAAAATGCAATAACTTTATACTTTTAAGATCTGAAAATTATTGATAGCCAATTTTAAAGAGTAGTAATATAACACTGTGAGTTGAGTTTGCATTGCCAGTATTATTGAATTTAAACGATAATATTTCTGTTGGAACGAGACACTTGTTGCAATTTCCCAATATTTAATTACAAAGTTTTGAAGTAAAAATTTTCATATTCCTCTACAAATTAGTTGATGATCAAAGAATGGATATTAAATCATTTAACTTCTTTTGTACCTAATCTTAAAAGTAAAAGCCAATTTAAAAAAAAAACATTTATTACTTCATTTTCAGAACCTATGAGAACGAGACAATTTTAGAAAAATTAAGAAGTCAACAACTATGAGGCAGCACTTAAAATATTTTTTAAATAATATGGGTAGTTTGACATTTGAATTATGTCTAGTGAAGTACTGAAAATTATGTGTATTGACATATTAAAAAAAATGCAATTAGTAGAATTTAAACTTACACTTAATAAACAAACTTTAATGCCAATTCTTTATGGCATCTCAGTTCGACCCATGAAATTATAGTTGGTGCCTGTCGAGAAATATAGTTGTAGTATCGTCTTCTCAGGCTTTTGATGGGAAAATATGTTTTACATTAAAGGACTAATAATGATCAATAATATATCATCATGGGAACATAAATGGCTTAAGTATAAAACATAGGATAATACGTAAAATTCAAGTTTATATTAGTGTGACGCTTAATAATAAAAGACAAATACGTACATTAAAAATTGTTAATTATCAGAAGGAGATTAAATGATTTCACACATTAAGATATAATGAAGGACTTAGAAGAGGAATTTTACGAGATTGACTTAGATTACTCATCTTAAGCTATTGCAGGTGAAAACCCACTTCGAATATGAAAAGAAAAGAAAAGAAAAAGTAGTATATAGTAATACAATACAACAAAATACTATCGACCAAACAAAAATAAAGCATAGAAGTTGTATTTTGCGGGATACCTTGTCGACAAACCCTCGCCCCTAGACCATCGAAACCTCGACAAATCACTGTTGGTGCCATTCAACCAGTCCAATACGAGCATTACCCTTTTATAATTCTCAAAGTTAAATGTTTAAATTTTATATATTTATGAGCTCATGAGGTTATTTATGTAAATTTAATTGGGTTATTTTAATGGATATAATGAGGACTAATTAATAACTCAAATTTTTTTTTGTCTCTTTAATTTTTTTGTAAAATTATTTTCTCCAACAGAACTTTCCAGGTGAATCCGCCTACCATGGCATATGTGATAACGATCGATGATAGTTGATTGATTTGTTAAATGGGTGGTTATAATGTCACTCGACTAGCACCTAGCTATCTAACAATGGCGTCATATTATAATGGTCGGACATTTTTAATACTTACTTTTGTTTGATGAATGAGACATTAATGAGAATATTGATAAAAAAATTTTGGTTGCTTAGATTTGGCGACAGGGACTTTGTCACTTTGGTGATATTGAGTTTCTATTTCATGTATTATATCAATGCTCGACTGGATAGGCGGTTTGGCGGTCATTGAGTGTAGTCGACGGTTAGAACTTAGAAGGTTAGTGATCGATGATGACTAGATGGTTGATATTTAATTTTATTAGTTTAATTGAAAAAAAAACTATGTTAAATTACTGTTAAAAAAAAAGAGAATATTATTAAAATCATGGGTAATGAAGCTGAACAAACTTAACCCTTGGGCACGGGTCAATTTTAAGGATAAGAACCTCCGTATGATTAGGATGGTAAAATCCGAATCCGGATTAAACTTTTGATATCTGGACTCGCATTCGGATCCGTAAAAAAATTTGCATATCTGGATGCAGATAATATCCGCACGGATTGCGGGCGGATATTCCGGATATCCGGATCTGCATAATAATAAATTTAAATATAATTTTAAATTTAATAATTTACATAATAATATTAAATAAAATTCAATTAAAATTTAAGAATCAACAATTTAACATCAATTCAACATAAATAACATACAACAACACCATAAATTCACAAACAATAACTTCACAATATAAATCAAACATAAAAAAAATAAAAAAATCTAAAGTAAACCGATTTATTACAATATTCTCTAATTATTATTATTATTATTAGTTTTTTAACAGATTTTTTAAAGTTAATGAATATTATAGAGTTAATTATGCTTAACATTTAAATAAATAATTTAATTTATATTTTTTTCAACTGAAATTTAATTAATAAATAATTTAATTAAAAAAATCTAAGGTAAACCAATTTATTACAATATTCTCTAATTATCATTATTAGTTTTTTAACATATTTTTTAAGAGTAATGATACAGTCACAAACTCTTGTATAAACTTATTTTGTACAAACTAACGTGGCATTAATTCATTGGTTGAATGAAAATATAAAATAATAAAAACAAATCATGTGGGCCAAGTGATATTTAATTCAACCAATTTAATCATGCCACATTAGTTTGTACAAAATAAGTTTGTACAAGAGTTTGTGGTTATATCATTACTCATTTTTAAAGTTAATGAAGATTAGAGAGTTAATTATGCTTATACATTTAAATAAATAATTTAATTTATATATTTTTCAATTGAAATAAATAATTTAATTTATATATTTTTTAATTAAATAAATAATTTAATTATAAAAAAATAAAGATCCAGAAATCTAGTTTTCCGGATGCACTTGCATCCGGATCCGCCGGATTGTGATTTTTAAGATCCGGATCTTCCGGATCTTTGCGGCTCCAGATCCCCGGGATCCGAAGTTTATTGCCAACCCTACACATGATCTGATTATGATATTATCTTAACGTTAAAAAACCTTTTGATATATACACATTTTATTTATTTATGATCAAGATTTACTTGATTATTATTCTTATTTATTTACTACCAATCATATAAGTATGTTTGTATAAATAAAATATTAGATCTTAAATTTAAAGTACTTTTAACACATTATATTGTATTAAGATATATTGCATCAATTATATTGTATTATGTTTTATTTGGATTATTAGCACCGCATTCCATTAAATTATAAGACAATACCATATTCGATGTGAACATATAATATGCATTGTATTAGTTATAATAATATTTTATATTAATTACTGTTTATATTAAAATTAAAATTTAAGTTTATTTTATTTTTTATTTTTATTAATCTTATTTATTTATATTTAAGTAAAAGTAAAATTTCTCACTAGTGGCTACCACTAACCACTACAAACCGTCGCCGACAATCAGATTCAGGTATCTATTGATGTCATTTTTTGTACCATTGGGGTCCTTAATTATAACCGAAGCTACTCAATGGTCCATGTATTACGGGCAATGGAGCTTCCATTTGCTGTAAATCAAATATCAAATTTTGGTCAAAATTTTAATTGTACATCTGCGGTGAACTAGAGCTCCATTGATGAAAATACTTTAACGGTTGCATAGATTTGACAATAATAATTCCAACAGTGTCCAAACGGACTTCAACGGACATAAAAACCGACAGTTGGTGGTGACCTTGCCAGTGGTCGGAGGTGCCTTCAATTAACTTTAATTTCATAAATTTAATAATTAATAAAAAAATAAAGAAAGTGATGTAATGCAAAATTTATAAAATAAAGAAATTAATTTAATGCTGTGTGACCTAAACCTGTGAGAAAGAGGGGTTGGGATTATTTCCATTCGAAAACATAGGATACCATTAACTTAATGTATGCCATGTAGTGTTTCAAACATGGCCTAAACGACTTACACTGTTATTTGGATTCTTTGAATAGTTTAGTGCATTCAAACTGTTTTATTAAGGTTATTAAAAAAATTATTTTATTCAGGGAAATTATCACCATCTAACATGAGATGAAATTTCAAGTAGGTATAGTTTTGGAACGTATTAATTACAAAGGTTGAAATTCAAATAAGATCTATGTGATGAGATGTTTTTTATATAATTTTTTAATTAGTTGATTAAATTTAATGTTATTATTAAATAAGATGTGTGTTTATTAATTTAGTTAACAAACACGTCGCATTCAGATATATAGTTTTTGATACGGTAATTTGTTTATGACAACCAATTATATTATGTTAGCTTATAAATAGATATGTTTAGGTAGGACTATAAATTTTCTAGAAAATATAGTAAAAACATATTGAAAATTAGATTTTTATGAAACAATGTTAAAATTTTGTTAAATAGATCACACAATTACGATATTATAATAAACATGTCGGATTTGAGTTGGCGCAAATTTAATACGATAGGACATTACGAGAATGACATGAACATGAACGATTATCTGGCATCTCAAATTGCCAGCTCTAGTATTTTCCAATGGCCAATAAAAAATAATAATGATAATAACAAGAGAGAGAGCTCAACACGTCAACTTGTGCACAAGCAAAAGGCGAAGAATTTTCCGAATTCCGATTTGTAGCGGCGAAAGAAAAGTAAAAGGAAAGAAAAAAAAAACAAAAAGAAAAGACGAGCACGTTCATTATTTTTTAAAAATAAGGAACAAACTTAGAATATTTTTCTTTTTAAAAAATAATTTAATTTAAAAAAATATTATTATTTTACTACTAAAATTTTATTGATATATCATATTAATACTAAAATTTATGAAAAAATATATTTTTATTATTAAAAATTTACACCGTTATTAATTTATTATTATTTTATTAATAATATTAAAAATTTACTGATGTCATAAAAATATTAAAAATATTTTTAATTATAAGAATAAAATTGATTATTAATTTAATAAATAAAATATTATTTTATTAATAATTTTTTTAAAAAAATATTATTTTATTATTAAATTCTTAGGAATAAAATTAATTTTTAACTCAAGTTCAATTAATCATGAATTTTTTCTTAATGAAATAGTAATAAATTAATAACAGCCTAAAATTTTAATAATAATTTTCCAAAAAAAAATTCTAAATCTAAACTTTTTAAAAACACAAACGCAAATGCAAACGCAAACGCGAAGTCTCGCAGTGTGCCGTTGAAAACGCGCTGTTGATTCATTCTCTTTCTTTTTTCATTTGGTTATTTAATTTTCGTTTTTTTTGGATGGGATTGGCTTTGTTTATTATCTCTTTCTAAAGCTGGCCGGCCCCCCATCTCTCCATTAATCCCCCAATAACCAAAAAACGAAGAACCCAGAGAAAGAATTTAAAGAAACAAATCTGTCTGGTGGGTGGGATTTGATAAGTTGACGGGGGCGTGACGGCGACTGACGACGACGATGGGTGGGTTGAGATTACTAGCGTTGGTGGTTGTGACGGTGGCGGTGGTTCATCAATGGGCCGTCGGTGGTGGTGGTGTTATGGGAAACTTTGTGTTTGAAGTTGAGAATAAGTTCAAGGCAGGTGGTGAAAGAGAGAGGACGTTGAGTGCTTTGAAACAACATGATGCTCGCCGTCACGGTAGAATGATGGCTTCCATTGATCTTGAATTGGGCGGCAATGGCCATCCTTCTGCAACTGGGTATGTTCTGTTTTTTTTTTTCGTTTTTGATTGTATACTCATCTTATACATTTTATTGTTCATCTACATTTGCGAGAGGTTACATAAGCTGTATTCTCTTTAGAGATGTGATATTATAATATTAATGTTTTAAACCTTTGAGTTAGCTCTGCTGGGATATACTTGTATACCCGTGTGTGGTATTGAGTTATTGGTTTTAGGATTGATTTGACATCTTAGAAGAAAGATATCAACTTAACCATTTTTTTTTTAATTTTTCCTTTTCATTCGATGCTCATATACATTTGCAACAATAATGTTTTAAGCATCTCTTTAGCTCTGTTACGATACTTGAGTTGTGTGAGAAGTAGGTAGAAGTTGAGGGGATAGGTTAAAACACCCGCGTTAGCTCTGATAGGATGTTTGGATACTTGTGTGAGGCATCGAGTTATTGGCGTTTGTTGAAATTTTGTTTGTGTATTTGCTTTTGTTTTATGATTTATTTGACATTTTAGAAGAATCATATAAACTTATTCATTTTATGCATATGCTTTTTTTTCCTATTAAATATCTATTCATATACATTTGCAACAATTATGTTTTGAACATTTGGGTTAGCTTTGTTAGGATACTTGAGTTGTCTGACGTATGTGAACACCTGCATTAGCACTGATAGATTACTTGGGTATCTGTGTGAGGTATTGAGTTTTTTGTAGTTTTTGTTTTCGATTAATGGTTGACTTCACATCTTGAAGAAAGATATCAAAATAAGCCTTTTATGGGTATCTGTATGAATAGACATTATGCTTTTTTCTAATGTATTTGGATATGCATATGTACGTTTTTTTTTTCTTTGGTTTGTAATGTTTTATGATTGATTCAGCTGCATTTGGTTCCTTCAAGAAAGAAACGAGCTTATCAGTTACATATGTACTAGTAAATACAATCAAATGATTCTAAACACATATCCACTATGTCTCTTTTGGCATTTATATATATGGTTATCTGTTATTTATATTTATATGCATGTATTTTCCAAATGTTGAAAATGATTAATGTTTAAGATATGCCAGATGAAATTGGTTTAGAGAAAAAAAAAAAAATCTGGTCTATTTACTTTTGATTTCTTGATGGATATGGTGAATATCAGTTGTTTTTTAATTCTTTTTCGTGTTATAACTATTTGGTTGACTTAAAATGAGCGAAAGCATAGCCAATATGTAAATCTCGTAATTTTTCTGGTATTAATTCAGTGAGAATTGGTTCCTTTGTAGAGTAATGTTTTCAGTTAAAAGTGTCATTATTGATTCTATCTTTTATTGTCTCACTTATATCTATGTGTGTGTATATGTGTTTATTATATTTTAATCCATTGTTTGGTTTGTGAGGGTTATGGAAGAAGATTAAAGAAAGTAAAATTATGAACATTATTCACCACTGTACAAACATGTTTGTACATTGCATTTTTGTTGCTAACAGTTCACTTGGTTTATCGATTAGGCTTTATTTTACTAAGGTTGGTTTGGGAACTCCAACGGATGAGTACTACGTGCAAGTTGATACAGGAAGTGACCTTTTGTGGGTGAATTGTGCCGGCTGTAGCAGGTGTCCCACGAAAAGTGATCTTGGTGTATGCTTTTTCAACTGAAATTTATTTGTTAACCTCTGGTCCATTGTATTATATTAATACATACTTCTTTAAGGGATATAACTGTGATAATTATTTGATCTATTAAACAAAAATCGCTCTTCATTTCTCAGATCTTCATTGTTGTGATATTCTACTGCAGATAAAACTGACGTTATTTGATCCATCTAAATCTTCAACTTCTGGGGAGATTGCATGTAGTGATAATTTTTGCCGTACGACATACAACAATCGATATCCTAGTTGCAGTCCTGGTGTGCGTTGTGAATATGTTGTTACTTATGGAGATGGAAGCTCAACTTCTGGATACTTTGTGAGGGATATTATACAGCTGAATCAAGCATCTGGAAATCTTAAAACTGCACCATTGAATTCATCTGTTATATTTGGGTAAGTCACTGTTCAAAACGTTATTTTTGCAAAGGAAACACCTCTTGTTAACTTGGTCTGTGTGCATTTGATTGTATCCACTGTACTATATATGCAATTATCTTTGAATGACAACCGTGTTAGACCACTTGTTTCATTTGTCTCACTTAATCTGGGTTTTAATTAGCGGCTGTATTCTGGCTGCTGTAAAAGGAAGACTCATACATGCATCAATATAAATATAAAGATTCTTGGTCAATGCTGCTTGTGTACCTTGTCGATAAATGACCCATGAAATCTGAAGGGTTGAATAGGCTCATCTAAATGGTTTGACCTAGCTATTTGCAAAGGTTTACCTCTTGTTCACTTGGTCTGTGTGCATTTGATTGTATCCTCTGTACTATATATGCAATTATCTTTGAATGACAACTGTGTTAGACCACTTGTTTCATTAAGCATATTGATGCAAAGGAGGTAATAATCCCAAAACAGGGGTGTCAAAAATACCCGCCCGGTCCGGAACAGGGTGATGTGGGCTGGGTAATACCCGGCCCGGTCTTGGGCATCACTTGATAAACTTGGAACCCATATTTTATTAAAAAATATTATAAAATTATATTATTTTAAATAATTATATTTATTTGACTCATTTATCACATATATGTAAAGTTTTAAATATCTAAAGTTTATATTTTCATGTCCAATATCATTGAAATAAATTTAAAAATTATAAAATTACAAAAAAATTTAAAAAGTATACATATTTAATATTAAAAAAATAAAAATAGGGTACAAAAGCCAGATTAAGAACCCGGCCCAGTGCTAGATCCGAGCCAGATCGGTATTGCGATATCTGGACCTGGACTTGGATTTTGCCAACCCTATCCCAATATCTAGGAAATCTTGTATAATATTTACTTGTTTTACAGGTTTTTCTAAACAATATATGTTTTGGAATACTTGTGGCTCTCCTATAGGGTTCCTAGATATCTATTTTATTTATTTATTTTTTCACAAAAAGAAAGAAAGCACAAAATAATCTATTCTAATTTACTGATAGAAGACCATCTTGGACCTTTGAAATAGCAAAGCCCTAGCTATTATTCTGGCAATTAGGTTAAACAAAAGCTTTTTAGTCTTTTCTTCATTTGTCTCTATCGCACAAGTCAATTCTTCACAAAACAACGATTTTTCCATTGTTTATGTTTGATTCTACCATCAATTTTTACCCAATATGGTTTCAGTTTATCCATTATTTAAAAAGTTGAGTTGACACTTGAGTTTTCTTTTACAAATAATAGAATAGATGCATAACTCCTAGCTGCCCAACACAAAGTGGCCTCACACCTGCCTCTATTACTTTGCAGTTGATGCCCATGCATCTTGGAATTAGCTGATGTTATCTTATGACATAGGCTTGAGCTGGGAATGATAACAAATGATAAAAGTATTTTTCGGATTAGTATATTTGGATGATCTTTTGGGAGGAGTTCCTGTTAGGAGCTCATTGACGTATACCACTATAAGATTTTGGAGTCTCCTTTTTTCACATGCATGACACAGCTTTCTTGTATCATTCCGTTGCAACGTTATTACGCAATAAAACTACTGTCTTCCCCTAACTGAACTTTTGGAAATTAGATACTTTTTCTTTTATTTTCCCTCTTTTGAGAGCTTTATGAATTCTCTTAGCATTGTTTCTTGGATATGGCATGATGCATAAAGGAAAATGGGATCCAGGAGACAAAAAAAAAAACGGAGATCTTTTATAATGTAAAGTTTTTTTTTTTTTTAAATTTTTTACTTGGGTTTAAAAAAGAAAGTTATTTATTGCTTATAAGTATTGCTTATGGAACTTATGCTATCCCATGTCATGATTTGGGGAATTTTTTGCTGCTTGTCCATTTTGGCTGGATCACATCAGTATGTGCTTCCTATGAGATGCAAAATACGATCCAATTCTCTGTTGATTGTTTTCTAGTGTCTGCTAAGCTGGTATACTTCTTCTTTTTGGCGCCTTTCACTTACTCAGTCATTCTTACTGATTATGGTAATGTTATCTCAGTTTTTCCTTCAATTTTAGACATTTTGCTCTCCTTTTCCCATTGTTAGCAATATATGAGTGTTTATTTTTTAGTTTTTAAATTTGAGAGCTTTGGTCATGTTTTTGTATGTGGTCTAGAATCATGATTCATCAGTTTGCATAAAATTGTCCTATAATACTCTTCTATGCTTTATAAAAGTTTTCTTTTTCTGGATAGTTGTGGAAATAGACAATCTGGGGACCTAGGTTCATCTACCGACGCTGCAGTTGATGGAATACTTGGATTTGGACAAGCCAATTCATCCCTGCTTTCACAGCTGGCTGCTGCTGGAAACGTCAGAAAAGAGTTTGCACACTGCTTGGATGTTGTAAAAGGAGGCGGAATCTTTGCTATTGGGGATGTGGTGTCACCTAAAGTTAAAACAACTCCAATGGTACCAAATATGTATGTCAAGCTAACTCAAAGTTTTAGTTTGAGCTGTGAGATTTATAGTTTATATGCATGATGAGCTGCTACTATTTTTCAATTTCTACTGGTGTCTTATTGAATATTGCCAACGTTGAGATTTCTTTTCCTTTTTTTCCCGCTCCTAATTCAAAAAAGCTGAACTTATTTTGTGTCCATTTAGGTATGGATAAGTGATCTGAGGGTTTTCTATATTCATACTTGTTAATGATTGGCAATTTTTTTTCCTCACATACCACAAGATTACTTATATTTTTGTTATTATGCGGAGTTTGCAATAATTATTAAGGAGGTCTTATCTGTAGCTTTGTGTTCTATTCCCTCCATTAGGATGTCTTGACTTATGAATTGTCTTATATTGACCTATTAACTATTGTAGGCCACATTACAATGTTATTCTGGAAGAAGTTGAGGTGGGTGGTAATCCTTTGGATCTTCCAACATCTCTACTTGGCACTGGAGATGAGAGAGGTACAATAATAGACAGTGGTACAACCTTGGCATATCTTCCACCGATGCTTTATGATTTAGTATTGAGTCAGGTACATACTACTTGTAGCTCTCAGATGCTTTCAATAATAATTATGTACAGTATGATTTTCTTCTAGTATTTCTCTGAAAACTTACACAGCATTTTTTCTATAGTTTAGATTTTGGATCGCCAGCCTGGATTGAAAATGCATACTGTTGAGGAACAATTTTCTTGTTTTCAGTTCAGTAAAAAGTAAGCAGTTTGAATTTCTAAGAATTAGTACTATTGCTTGGCATGATGCAAAAAGGAAAATGGGATCCAGGAGAAAAAAAAAAAAAACGGAGATCTTTTATAATGTAAAGTTTTTTTTTTTTTTAAATTTTTTACTTGGGTTTAAAAAAGAAAGTTATTTATTGCTTATAAGTATTGCTTATGGAACTTATGCTATCCCATGTCATGATTTGGGGAATTTTTTGCTGCTTGTCCATTTTGGCTGGATCACATCAGTATGTGCTTCCTATGAGATGCAAAATACGATCCAATTCTCTGTTGATTGTTTTCTAGTGTCTGCTAAGCTGGTATACTTCTTCTTTTTGGCGCCTTTCACTTACTCAGTCATTCTTACTGATTATGGTAATGTTATCTCAGTTTTTCCTTCAATTTTAGACATTTTGCTCTCCTTTTCCCATTGTTAGCAATATATGAGTGTTTATTTTTTAGTTTTTAAATTTGAGAGCTTTGGTCATGTTTTTGTATGTGGTCTAGAATCATGATTCATCAGTTTGCATAAAATTGTCCTATAATACTCTTCTATGCTTTATAAAAGTTTTCTTTTTCTGGATAGTTGTGGAAATAGACAATCTGGGGACCTAGGTTCATCTACCGACGCTGCAGTTGATGGAATACTTGGATTTGGACAAGCCAATTCATCCCTGCTTTCACAGCTGGCTGCTGCTGGAAACGTCAGAAAAGAGTTTGCACACTGCTTGGATGTTGTAAAAGGAGGCGGAATCTTTGCTATTGGGGATGTGGTGTCACCTAAAGTTAAAACAACTCCAATGGTACCAAATATGTATGTCAAGCTAACTCAAAGTTTTAGTTTGAGCTGTGAGATTTATAGTTTATATGCATGATGAGCTGCTACTATTTTTCAATTTCTACTGGTGTCTTATTGAATATTGCCAACGTTGAGATTTCTTTTCCTTTTTTTCCCGCTCCTAATTCAAAAAAGCTGAACTTATTTTGTGTCCATTTAGGTATGGATAAGTGATCTGAGGGTTTTCTATATTCATACTTGTTAATGATTGGCAATTTTTTTTCCTCACATACCACAAGATTACTTATATTTTTGTTATTATGCGGAGTTTGCAATAATTATTAAGGAGGTCTTATCTGTAGCTTTGTGTTCTATTCCCTCCATTAGGATGTCTTGACTTATGAATTGTCTTATATTGACCTATTAACTATTGTAGGCCACATTACAATGTTATTCTGGAAGAAGTTGAGGTGGGTGGTAATCCTTTGGATCTTCCAACATCTCTACTTGGCACTGGAGATGAGAGAGGTACAATAATAGACAGTGGTACAACCTTGGCATATCTTCCACCGATGCTTTATGATTTAGTATTGAGTCAGGTACATACTACTTGTAGCTCTCAGATGCTTTCAATAATAATTATGTACAGTATGATTTTCTTCTAGTATTTCTCTGAAAACTTACACAGCATTTTTTCTATAGTTTAGATTTTGGATCGCCAGCCTGGATTGAAAATGCATACTGTTGAGGAACAATTTTCTTGTTTTCAGTTCAGTAAAAAGTAAGCAGTTTGAATTTCTAAGAATTAGTACTATTGCTATTTTGTTTGAAATTCTATGATGTCAAATAATCTAATATATCTCGTTTATTGTTAGTTTTGTCAATCAAGAATACTGTTTCAAACTGTACATATGGTCTTGGAAACAACTGGCTATGCCTAATCCTTCTGGTGGCTTTTGAATTATAAAATGAGAAGATACTTCTGGTGGTAAATGCTAGTCTGGATGAATAAATAACTATACTTCGATTTGAAAGTGATTGATCTGACAATATAATTTTCAACTGAACTAGTCCATGATAAAATATATAAAGTGGCTTTGTTTAGATTATGATCTGCTAATCTTTGTGACTTATAGATAGTATTGGGTTGGTGCAATTGAACACGGACGAAACTTTTAGAAAGTACTCTGTTTACTTAATTGGTACAAATGATGTGGTTGTGATCCTTTTATTCAAATCCTGCATAGGTTGCAATGAGGTATAAAATAGCAGCATCGAAGATTAGTGGTTTACTACTGTCTTACCTGAAATCTTAATATAGGTAATTGGGATGAGTTGTTGAACATGTATATGACGCTCAACCTTAGCTTAAAAAATTAAAGAAGGGAAAAGATAAATGCTCCATCAAAGCTATCCTAGATGTTTTAAGTGCTTGGAGGAGACTTCACTGCTTGATGTATTCTTCTTATTAGGAAGCAGCATTCTAAATCGCAACTCATCTTCTAATTAGTTGTTTTTTTGCCCTGTTGGACCTAATGGTTTGTTTTGGCATCAAACAGACGAACTTGTTTTGCAATATTTGCACCCTAAATAATACTATAACATTCTAGTACTAAACACACTCAATTATCAAATTTAAATTATAATTTTTTACTCTGTACCCACAATAGAATTCCAAAACTACCCTGAATAAATCTTTTTGTTTCTAATTCCTTTCCTTTTTCCTTGCACACCATGACATTGATAACACGAAAACATCTCAACCTCTTTAAAGATTTTTTATTAATTTATAAAAACTCTGTTTACCATATAAATAACTCCCTCTCTCTCTTACCAATAATTGGGTTTCTTATATGGCTGGGTTTTATGGTGATTGTTTTACTGTATTTGTTTTTTTTGTTTTTAATTATTTAATTCTAAAAAAATTGAAATCTGTTAGAAACTAGCTTTATTGAATTTCTGGAGTTAATTGCTTTTAATCTCTCCATCTTATTAAGACAAGCGACAGTTCATGTTAAATGGTTGTTAGCTGTTAAGAATTAAACTAAGTTATCCTTTGTGTAAATTACTCTTAAGGATATTTTAGTAATAAAATAAGAGTGTTCAAAGTATTTTTAAGAGTCCAAATAGCCCCACCCTTTGGATAAGCAATTTCTGTGAAGGAATTTAATTCAAGAATTACACAGATTTTCCTCACTTACGTTTGTTTTTTTTTTTTTACTGTATAATGGCAGTGTTGACGACGCATTTCCAACGGTTACGTTCAAGTTCAAGGGTTCTCTTTCTTTGACAGTTTACCCGCACGAGTATTTGTTTCAAATTCGAGTAAGTACAGCTCTTTGTAAAATTTGTTAATAATTGCCATGTGCTATTCATTGGCTTCCAATCAGCCGGAATGTTCATATGCCGAAAATAGTTGCTTAATATTTGGCGTGCACATATTGGACTCTTCATTTAATGCCTATCGACTTCTAAATCAAAAGTTTGTTATGCTGGCAAAAATACTGTCTGAACTTTCAAATTCTTCATTTAGTTTGAAGTGTTTGAATTACTATTCTTATTATTATTTTTTGTATAGATTTGTCGGTCTGAACTTTTAATTCTTTTTCTGTCATTTAGATATCTAATTAGAAATCATTTTCTACTACTGCTGTTTCTACTCAGTATGCAGATAGTAAGTGATTTAATGATTTCTTAAAGTTATTTAAACCTCTTTGTGTTTCTTTGAGGTACGTACATAGCACATTTGTAAGAAATGATGCAGTTATATTTCTTATTAATGAAATCAATTATATATGGAGCTTTGAATGTTTCTTCTAAAATTTAAAAAGAAAAAAGGGAAAGGGGTTGTCTTTAAACAAGCTATCAAAGTCTGTTCACCCTTTTGCTCGCTCTCTAAGTGGTATGCACAAAGTTTTATTTCTTATTGAAACACCATAAACAAATTTTGGATTTTATTTCCCATGAGGGATGTTTAATTAATCAGTCATTTTTCATGATCATCCACAGGAAGATGTGTGGTGTATTGGTTGGCAAAATGGTGGTCTACAGAATCATGACGGGAGGCAGATGATTCTATTGGGAGGTACCATCTATTGCTTCATGTTAAATTAGTGTTTTTCTCGCTCCATCATGTTGTAGGGGAAGGTACCTAATTAAATTTAATTTGATTCATGATCGCTGTTACTCTCTAGGCATGATTGCCGGAAACTTACTGATCAGATCAGAACCCCATAAATTGGGATCATAATGCTTAAGATTAAGTCTTCAGTTTGCCATTATAGTACTCGAAATACCGTACTTGTGAGATGGGCTCTGAAACAGTGAAAGATTCCCTTGAATTGGCATTTACTTTTGATAATAAATTGTATCTATGTTGAGCTTGGTGATGGCTTTATTATAAATTATTGATCATTTTGTTCGTTAACTTGTGATGTTCTTTCTAATTCAGATTTGGTGCTTTCAAATAAGTTAGTTGTATATGATGTACAAAACCAGACCATTGGATGGACTGATTTCAACTGTGAGTACTTTATGTTGTTTGAAGTTTTCTCTCTTTCTTTCCCTTTTTTTTTCCAATTTATTGCTATTATGTTATTGTCATGTATCCCAAAATTGACTAGGACAGCCTGTTCTTGTGATTTTATTCAGCAGATGATATGTGCTAAGAACTTAAAATTTTTATATTATTTCTTTTATTGTATTTTTTTGAAAATAAATTATTTAATAAGTTTTAGTGATATATGCTATAAGTAAATGGGTGGTTAAATTTTCAGGCAAGCAAGTTCTTTTTAATGTATAGCATTATTGACCAACTTTAGTTATCTTTCCCAATACATTTTGTTTGTGTTCGCTCTGGTACTATTGCCAATCCATTGTGCAAGAATACTGACATTTCTCATATATTTTGGTTCTTTTTAGGCTCTTCGAGTATCAAATTAAGGGATGAAAAATCAGGAGCTGAGTATTCTATCGGTGGTCACAATTTGTTATCATCAGCTTTTAATTTGACAGTTGGAAGAATATTTATGTTCTTGCCAGTATTGTTCGCATTGTTGCAGAGTTTTAGTGCATTTTAATTTTTTGCTGCAAACCGGTATGGCATTCTCTTGATTTGTTTGTACCATAGTCTGTAAAATGGTGAACTTGCGTTTGATATAATTTATTCTTGAATACAAATAATGAATTGATTTTTTTCCCCCAAAACAATTGTGTTATTTGTTTTAACAACATTTACTGACAAATGAAAATTCCATTTATGTGTAGATATTTATGCTCTAAATTTTTTCCATTCAAGTGCACCGCTGATTCTAGGTACTCTTTAAAGCCCTACTTACAAAAGTGGAAGTGCTTTTGGCATTATGTAGATACTTATGCGCTTCTTGCAGGAACTTTCTATAAGTGGGGGATTTCTTCATATGGATGATGGGTTTTCACAATCTTAAAAGTTACCCTTTCACATATTAACTATTCTGTGAAACGAGCAAAGATTTCATTCATAGAAGCCAAATCGGTAGTACAATTATTGATACATGACAAGATCCTCTTGTCAGGGGTGGGGCGATTACTTAAGGGTGTGTTTTACCTCGTTAGGTGTTGTAAATTTTAAGCTGCAGTTGCTGTGGAGTAAAAGTTATAATTATGGAGTAGAAGTTGAAAAAAAAAATCTGTTAAGATACCAAAGTTCAACTATAAGTGTTACCAAACACCTTTGTAGCTGAACTTTGGCAGCTCAACTACCTCACCACACTTTCAAACGGGTTTTAAATCGGTTTTGTTCTAAATTAAATTAAATTAAACTAATTGTTAGTGTTTTTTTAAATTATAATTTAAATTGAATCGAATTGGTTGAATTTCCAATTCGATATGATTTTAAATCGTAATTTTCTTTGTATTTTTTCTTTTGGTTTTCAATGGTTTCTCATATAAATCAATCATTATTATTATTATTCTTTTTAAGTCATCATGCCATTCACCCAAGCAATGTTTTGAGTTATCTGTGCTTTGTGGGTCATTTATTATTAAGATTTAATGACATGTTGTCTCAGAGACTTAGCCAAGACCACCCAAGTTCTAATCCCAGGAGGGAGTTCTACTCCGAGGAGGGATAGGAGGTTCCGAAGAAAAAAAAAAATCCTAAGTTCATCAAAGTACAAAACAATTTTAGTGATAATATTTTCCAACCAAAAAAGATTTTGATGTGATTATAGGGCAATGTTCAATAATACACTGTTACTGAATATGATATAATTACAATAACAAATTTGCAGGCGAGTTTCACAAGGTTGTTCTCAAGAACTGTACAACAAAATAGAGGACTGCCAAGAATAGAGCAATTTGGTATAAATCTTTTTGGAATCCGTCGTCCCTTTGGAAGAACTGAATCAAATCAAACGATGCAGCAAGTCAATTATCGATATTCATAAGAGAATACAATATCCATATTTACATAATTTAAAGTTGATAAACAGAAAAATATTCAGACTAATTTTGGATTATTTTCATCATGAATTGATGACTATCTTTAATTGTTCCCTCATTTTTAAAAACTTCAATTTATCTTAATTTTTGCTAAGATGACTTTAAAAAAAATTCAACAATCCACCCTTATTTTTTTGACTAAATATAGAGGTAATTTGAGGTTTTCAAAAATAAACAAGTGATATGAAGATAGTAAATTCTTGAAGGGAAAAATCCGAAATTTACTCTTTTCAGAATAAATTTAATGCCTAGCTATAGAGAGATGAAAGCAACTTAATTGTATCAATTGTAAATCAATTGGAATAAGAAACTATATGATGGTAGGTGAACACTTTTAATCCATAGCTTTTGTGAAAGTGAATCTAGCTATCAAGTAAAATTGAGCAGATGATTAGTAAATTTCAGCTGTCAAGAAAGAACTAGACGAGTCTCATGTAGCAAAAGCAGAAGTTGGTAATGCTTAGAGTGGGTGATTGATAATGTTATAACTGAAGCAAAAGCTATATATATAATATTAGATGTCAAGCAAAAGCAAAAGCAGAAGTATCTTGAATCAGAACTCACCTTTGTTGGATCACCAGAAGGGTCTGGATATATCCCCAAGTTCTCTTGCTCGGTTGAAATCTTTCTTTTCAAGTTGTTGATGAGATCAAGTGAGTCTTTTCCAGCCTCAGTTGTTGCATAAAGTCGGCGTGATGCCCAGAAAAATGCCCGAGCAATGGGTGATGAAGCTGACAAATCCCATAACTCTTCATGCTCAATAACTTGGCCGCTAATCTGGTTTAGTGTGAACTTTGAATAAACTTTTACTATGAGATCTCCGCCAATATTTGCAATAATAGACTTAGGCTTCCCCCTTAATGTCCATTTGATACTCAGCACACTTGTCGACAGCATTACCATTTCCTGCACGGTCTGAATCAACAAGAAGAAAAATCAAACACTAATTCAAATTGTAATCAATAGATCAATACAAAAAAAATGTAGAGAGTGTAATGTAATAGGACATAGCTCAAGAGCTTGAGAAATTAGAAAATCAGTATGGATACGTGACCATCAGTATGTACTAAGTAGAAAAATTACTTTGAAATTAAGTTCAAAATATGCGAAACTCGTTCTTGCTAAGTGATCTGCTTCAAAGCAAACGCAAGAAAACAGTCTGCGGATTTGCACAAGCACGAACTTATACAAACAAACATTGCAGGAAATATCAAACACTAATTCAAATTTTAATCAATAGATCAATAGAAAGAAAATGTAGAGAGCGTAATGTAATATGACATAGCTCTAGATCTTAAGAAATTAGAAAATCAATATGGATACATGACCATCAATATGTACTAAGCAGAAAAATTACATTGAAGTGATCTACTTCAAAGCAAACACAACATAGCAGTCTGCAGATTTCGAATTAGCAGAGAAGCACTAAGCATAACACATGTGCGGATTTGCACAAGCACAAGGACGTACTTAATTATACAAATAAACATTGCAGGATTCAGGACGGTAAGCCATTAAACTATGAAATGCATCAATTAACATTGTGTTTCCATATGGAATGAGAGTTTGTATTGAGCAAGGCAGCTAAAATGTTGATGCCACTTAAGTAGTAAAACAGAGAGAATCAGATAGAATCCTCACCACGGAAGGGTTATCAAGAGCAGTGGTTGCCCATAGTTGTCGCTTGTACTTCTCACGACCAGTAAAACTTCTTGTTGGATCCTGCAATTATGCTACCAGAGCATAAGATTTAACTATAAAAATTCTTTTCACTACGAGCAAATTAGAAACAAGCAACATAAAAAAATCAAATTCAATCATATAGGAAGACTGAAAACTTTTACCCTGAATTTGTGTTGTGAGGGAAAAGTAACACCAAATTTCATAAAACAACTATCTTAAGCAATTACCTTAACCCCACTTCTATATAAGACAATTTAAAGAGGAAAAATTGAAAGCCATTGATGCCTAACGAAAGGGCTTTCTTAACTGTATACATTGCCATCACAGCTAAAGTATATTAAGCATTAATTAGTGTACTAATAACTAATTCATGAACTAAATGAGCCTTGAAATGAAAACAAATTAGTCACCTTGTATTTGACAGACACTGCAAAAGTTCCAAGGGCACGATTGCCTTCGCGAAGCTCAAGGATATCGCGAACTAGTTGCCTTGCTGTAGACTCAACTAAGGGGCTGCTAATGCACTCAAATTCGTTACAAAGCTCACCAAAGTCCATACCATCAACTATTTTATCAGCCTCTGACTTCTGGTTTTGTATGGACAACTCAGTACTCGTCGTAGAATCATTAGCGACTGCATCTCGTTGCAACACAGCATAACATAACATGTATGTATTCACTTTGTTAAGCTAATTTACATCTCAATAAATATTCTCAAGGAAAAAATGAATAAATATATAAACAAAATCATAATACTGAGTGTACTCTATAAAACGCTTAATATTAATTACCTCGCAGTGTAAAAGGAGAGTGGTGGTGGTGAGATGATGATGATGATGAGGTGGCAAAAGGGTTGAAGGTGAAATTGCATTTTTTACTGCTGGGGTGGCTCCGGTAAAGAAAGCCGCCGTTGGTCGGAGAAGGTGTGGTGGCGAGAAAAGATGCAATGGAAGCACAAGCACAAGCACAAGCACTCATATTTTTCACTTTCCATTATGCTACAAAGTGCAATGGGGCTAGAGTTTGAATTAGAGCCGTTACTTCGTTTTTGTGATTTCTAACGTTTGGATAAGGTGTGTAATGATATCTACCACTTGTTTTATTTCGTCGTGTATTGATATTTAGATTTTATAACGGGTGTGCTTAGAAATGATGATTTTCTTTGTGGTTTTTTTTTTGGAGGAGTCCATTAAGTAATGGATTAATGACTATGGCACAATAGGACGTACTTTAAGGAGCAATTTGGTCTGTTTACATTATTACGAGAAAATAGTTAATTTTTATTAGGATAACCTTAAAAACGATTATGGAATCTTAAGTGATTAGGCATAGCAAAATTACATGCAAATCACCCAAACCGCCAATAAAAATCCACCCATTTGACAGGTTGTAAGTAAATTTAGTATTTTAAATTTAAACCTGCTGCTGATTGCTGCTGGATTTAATATTCCCCACCCCGTATTTATTATTTTAATTATTTATATTTTTAATTTTAATCATAAAAAATATATTAAAAAATTTAATCATAAAATATATGTAAGTTAAAATTCCTAATTTCTAAACCTAACCCATCTCACTATAGTGTTAGTGTGTATATTTTATTTTGATTTGATTGATTTTGTTTGTTTTTCTTTAATAACTTGAACTTAATGATCGCTTACTAAAGTTGAATTTTTTTTTGTTTAATTAATTAGTAATGATACTTTTGTAAAATTTCCTTGTTAATATTATTGATAATACCTGTATATTAATTAAAAGATGGAGCAGTCATTGATACTAGTGATGATTATTTGTCTAAAATATAAATATCTTGTGTACTTATTTTAATGTTAAAATTTTAATTTCTTATTTAAATTGATAAAATCTAGAATTGATAATTGTATATTGATTTTTTTGGCTATCGTTATAAATTTATAATTTGAATTATATAATTTAAGTTTTTATGTATTGTTAAAAATATTTTTTTAATATTTGTGATTTTAAATGAGAAAACCACAAAAAATTCATTGCAGGTTGTAGGTGAGTTCAGTAATATATTGTTAAAACTCATAACGGTAGATTTAAAAAAAAAATAAAAAGCCATTGCAGGTTACTAGCGGATTTAGTAATTTATAATTTTTGCAGGTGTGAATTTGATAATACTATACCTGCAGCGTGACCATTGCCATCCTATAACTGACCTAAATAATTAAGAAAAGTGATACAAATTCTTACTAACTACTTGAAAAGTAAAAACAATTAGAGGTGTTTTATAAAATGTCCCAAGGACCCATGTCATAGAATTATTCCCGAAAAGGGGCAATTGCCAGCCTAGCAGCCTGCTAACTTGCTAGGGGATGCCCTAAGTTGATCATCGGGATCCAATTACTTATAAAATGTGTTGTATTTGACCACGCTTGTACTAAGTTAACTTAAGGTATCTGAGCTAATCAATATATCTTACAAATTTTATAATGTGTGTCATGGAAAATGATTAATTATATAGGTAATTGTAACCTAATTTCCTGTAAAACTTCTTTGACCTGGTATTTGGTAATGACACTTTCTTAGATTTTATTTATTTATTTTACCACCGGGGTCCACACTCCGCAATTTGTTCTAAAAGCATATAAACAATTTCACAAGTAGGGGTGGGCATTTTACTCGACCCGACCCGAAAAATTTCGGATTCAGGTCGGATCGGGTCGGGATTGAAACCCAATCGGATTGAAATTTATAAACCCGATCGGGTTGTGTTCGGTTCGGGTCAAACCCGACCCGATCTGATCCGAATACTCGATCAGGTTCCAAAAAAAAAAAAAACCTAAGCTAACAGTGTACAATGCACACAGCATATATCGTCCGAATATCTTTTTTTCTTTTTTCCATTTGTTTTCGCCTGTTCACACTTTCATTTCCATTTTTGTTTTCTTCTTTTTCCCTTTTTGCTTCATTTTTTTTTCTTCTTACTTCGAAAAAGTTCACCTGATCTATTAATATTCAATTTTTCCAAAGCAAATCAAACCTAATTTCAAGTAGTCACCTTATTTTTGTTCTTTATAAGTAAATTTATTGGTTCTTCCAAATAGTTCAAGCTATTTTCTTTATTTTAGTTTAATTAGATCTCATGAAGCTTAAACATACAAATTCTGATAGAGGGAGAGCGATTGTTTTTTTTTTGGTATTTTATTTCATGCTTTCTGCAGTTTTCACCCAAAAAAAAAAAACATGCTTAATTTCTGTTTTGATGAGTCTGACCAAATCAAGCCAAATATTTAAGACATTTATTAATTTTAACTTTTATTAAGTTTTGAACTTTGGATTTTGTTGGTTGAGCAAATAATAGTCCTAAACTCCTAATTTTACCCTCCAAGCCAATAGGCAAATAATTCTATTATAGCATTTTAACTTTATTCATTTGATTTAATAACATTTTCTTTTCTTTTCTTTTTTTTTTTCAGTTGAAAATTAGTAAAAATGACTACAATTAAGAAAAATGTCTTAAAACTTTCATAAAAACTACAATAATAAGAAAAAAAAGAGCTCAAAATTGCATTAACCGAATTTGACCCGAATTGACCCAATTTCAACCGACCCGAACTGACCCGATTTAACCCGAACTCAATCCTACCCGTTTTAAATCCTACCCGACGGGTCGGGTCAATAATTCGGGTTATGTTCGGATTGATTTTTGTCTAACCCGAACAACCCAAAATCCGATCGGGTTGACCCGAACCCGACCCGAGCCCGATTTTTCCCACCCCTATTCACAAGTTATCTATCCTGTGATGCAAAATAGGAAGAATCACATGGACACCTCATGTTTGCCAAAATGGTCACAATGACTTAGGGATGGCAATGAGGTAGATATGAATTGGATATAATTGACTCTATCCATAATAAAAATTGAGATTCGTAGTTGCTCCATACCCATCATAGACCCATATTTTTTGCTCTATATTTATATCTAAAAAAGAAATACATATCTATATCTGTTCTAAATCTGGAAAAAAATTAAAATTTAAATATGTTCTAAATCCGTCATGAATTCTAAAACTTTACAATAAAAGAGCAATACTTTTTTAAAATAAAAATTAAAGACTAAAATGTATTGATAATGATTAAATTATATATTTGTCTAAAAAGTTTAATAAATATTGTAGTTTATGCTTTTACATCAAAACAAGTAAATAAAAAAGGTAATAAAAAAATGCAAGAATAAATTCAATCAATATTCTACTGTCTCCATCATCTTGATATCACAGCACAACCACCATAATTCCTACAACATTAGATAATGTCATATAAGTTAAATACATTAGAGGCTTTAATGTGTTGACAACACATTAAAGCCTCTAATGTATTTGGACGGAGTCTACTGTGATGTGGTATCACAAATCTACCACTGGTACTAAATGCATATTCAGATGCAACTGTGGATAGATGAATAGCCAAAATATCTCTAGTAACATTGCACAAAGTAGGATATTTAGATCCATTCATCTTCCACCAACCCAATATGTCCAAGGTATCAGTTTGAGACATGAGAAATTCCTCCAAATAATAGTCCAGCTCAGACTTCACATGGTCAGTACTAGTACTTTGACTAATAAATATCTCAAAACTAGCTTGACGTTGTTCCCTTCCTAAATGAGATGCCTCCATCGGAGATTGAGTAATTAAAGGCTCATTAGATTGATAAACATGTCCATATGATTTTGACTCTAACTAATATTCTTTCACTAAATCATAACAATATTTATGGACACTCACAATTTTATGTTCACAATCAACTCCATAAAGCATAGGGAACTAGTATTCCACTAGTTTGATCTTATATCTAGGGTCCAAAACAGTTGCCACTGACATTAACTCATTAACCACACTCCAATATTTATCATATTTTTCAAACATTTTCTTTGCCATTATCCTTATCTTATCATTGTTAAAACCTAGCCACTCAGAAAATAGATATTCTAATCTCACAAATATAATTAAAATACAAATTCATTGTGGGATATTTTGTGCCGAAAAACAACTTTGTAACTTCATCAAATAATTCAAGCCTACAACAAATTTCTTTTATAAACTCTCAATCTTCTTCACTAGGCAATGATTTATATTGTAGTTCTCGTGGTTTTAAACGAGAGAACACATCTTTATAAACTAAAGCAGTGTCAAGCATATAATAGGTAAAGTTCCACCTTGTTTTGCAATCAAGAATCAATTGCTTCACTAGGCAATGATTTATATTGTAGTTCTCGTGGTTTTAAATGAGAGAACACATCTTTATAAACTAAAGCAGTGTCAAGCATATAATAGGTAGAGTTCCACCTTATTTTGCAATCAAGAATCAATTGCTTGGTGCTTGAAATTTTTAATTCACGAACAACCTTCATAAATTTTTCATGCCTTTTGGGTGTCATTTTCCAATAAGAAACACTATTGCGAATTCTCTCAATACTTTCACTAATGACATGTAGCCCATCCTTCACTATCAAATTCAAGATGTGTGCACAACAACGCATATGAAACAACCTCTCGTTTAATAACAATGAATTAGAAAATTTGTCTAAGAGGATGTCAACCATAACATTGTTAGCAATGGCATTGTCAACTGTTAAAGGACACAATTTTCCATCAATGTTCCAATCTAATAAGCACTCCATTAAATTATCAGAAAATACCTCAGCAGTGTGTGGACACATCACATGTATAAGCCTAAATAAAAATTACAAATAGTAGAACAAAAAGCTTATTATATGAATTGAGTATTTATTATTTATAATGGAAAGGAAATGGCAAAGATATAAATAAATAATGCTATAGAAAGTACCTTATAAAATGAGTATTGACAACCATGTAACTTATATTCTGATTAGAAGTCCATAAATCAGTAGTAATAGAAATTCTACTTTGATTGCTCGCCAGCAACGTCATTATTTTATACTTTTCATATTTATATCGCTTAAAGATATCTTTCTTTAGCATATTTCGAGAAATGACCTTAAACATGGGTTGTAAATAACCAACAAACTTTCTGAATCCAGAATGTTCAACCATACTAAGAGGGTATTCATGCTTGATAATCATATTTGCAAGCTTTCTTCTTGAAGTGTCATGATCAAAAGAAAATGCCCCAACTTGGACTTTCCCTTTATTTACAGTAGCACTCAACATAACATTCTTGATTGCTGGTTGCTTACGTCGTGGGCATCTAAGCAAGTGCTTATGTAAATGGTTCGTTCCACCTCCTGCAACTAACTTTCCATTGCATTGGTTACAAACAACTTTCAATTTTCCATTAATCTTTTGCCTCGTAAAATGATTCCACACAACAGACTTCAATTTTTTACTAACAGCAAGTTCATCACTAGGAATTGGTGAGGTCGAATTCAACTCCATCCCATTTGATGGTTCAATTACTTCAACAGCATCATGCCTGTCATTATCATCATTTTCTGACTATGGTAAATTTGGACAAAAATCCATATTTCACCTAATTGAAGAAATAACCAAAAATATTAAGCGTCTATGTCACTGAAAAAAATTATTATTACACATCAATATTAGACAAGTAAATAATACAATTATTTGTAAATGAATATATAAAATTAGGAGCATAAATTAAATAAATAATTCTTCTCATTTACTCTTCATTCACATGGATCCTTTATTAATAAAATCAAGTGTCAGAATTTAAGATATATTCGAATTTAAGATATATTCAAATAAAAGCTAATCCACATGGAAAACTAATACGTAATTTGATGATTGCCATATGCCTAATTCAATATTATTTAATTAAATTATGTGGATAGTCACCACTGATTAGTGATTACACAACATGAATAAGGTTATGAGAAAATAATAGAAAAAAATGAAGTTTAAAGACTTACTTGGCAATTAAAGGACTGATCTAAGCATTCAAACAGAGTAAAGAAACAAGAGTAGAATAAAAAGAAAGAAAGAGGCTTTCGTTGAATTTTTTTTTTTTGTTGGAGCAAGGCTGACGTTAAGTTGACCTAAAAAATTAATAATTGAAAGAAATTAGGGCAAACTGAAGTGTCAACTTTAATATATATATATAAGGGTCGACGAAGTTGACTTCAGCTGGTTCAGATTAAGAGGGAAAGAGCAGCCCTAGGCTCCGCTTCTGAGGATGATGCCTGTGCTATGTATGATCCATAAGATTCTTCTTATTCTCAGTGCGGTGCGTTTTTCAGCGAATGAAAGTCATCAGATTTTGATATATATATGCTTCCTTTAATTGTTTTCACATGCCTCCTTTCAAGGACAATTTAGAAAGTCAATTTTGAGATGATACGTGCTAGTGTATGGGAGAAATTAAAATATTCCTCAAAAGTTATTTGGTCAATATAATAAAATAAATTGACAATTATCCTATTATCATTTAAATTTTTATCTTCTTATTATTTAAATTTGTAAAATTAATATTTAAGTTTTAAGATATTTAAATACATGATAAATACCACTAATATGTTATAAATGAAATTTATTATCATTTATAATTACATAATTCTTAAAGAAAATTTTAAAATAAAATAAAATTGAAATATAGGTAGATATGAATGTGGATCTAGATATTAAGATAGATCCAGATTTGCTCCAAATCTGTCGTAGATCTGCACATCGATATCCAAATCCAATCTAGATCTATTTTAAACTAACCCAAATCCGATCCGATTGGATTTGGATCAAATGGATCTTGGGTCAGATCCGATCCATTGCCATCCCTACAATGACCTCCTCGTCCTCCTCATTATTTGAAATCTCTAGTAACTTCCTTCGAGAGCTTGTGTTGTTTCTTCAAAAGATCTTCTGTTCGTCGATCAAATATTCTACTTTTTCTTAAGTATTCTGACTCATGGGGGCATAAAAGGGGGATCCTATCAACTTATTCTGACCTAAGATAATAAGTTCATGGACTTGGTCTCACTTCACCGTTGTGTAGAGGAATCAATGTCTCGACATAAGCCAAAAGGTAGACCTTGTGCCACTCCACTTGGTCGCCTCTTGGCCATTTACTAAGGAAATGAGTCTTAGTCTTGGTCTAACCCTGTGAAATGGTCAGGGTTCCACTGGCTCAAAAGCTTTTCAAGCTCAAGCATTACTTTTTTTGTTACAGACTAACATCTTAGGGCTAATGTGGGATCCGCTTGAGGGCTTACTGGTTTAGGTGGACAAACTGCTTTGATTGGATTCGATTTAATAGACAGAGACAGAGACAAGGATGAATAATTTGTTTTGCGATATTCGAGAATCATTGTCAATACCTCGGTGTAGGTCCGGATAATCCTTTGTTCCATAGTCCTGGGGTTATTTACAATTAGCCAATTAAGAATTCTTAGATTGCTTCATCACTTGGAAGAATGGAAAGCTTTACCGAAGGAATAATTGACCGGACATTTGGCAAACATAGGAGACTATTCTTTGGATTTCCTAAGGATTCTTGATTACTGTTGAGTTAACTCTTGTGCAAAGTCATATCACTTTGATTAATAAGATCCAAAAGAAAAGTTTTATTTGAGTAAATAAGGGTTCTAAATAAGAGCAACGACTAGATGAAAAGTGCATATTTTTCATATATTTTGTTATTAATTTCTCCATCTTTTTCTTGTTTTGATCTTAAATATTCTAGTTATTTTAGTTAATTTTTAATTGAATAGGGAATTAATTAATATACATATTTTACCCTTTATTATATATTTGCTAGTTATTTTTATTTATTATTTTTAATTAATTGTATTATTTTATTGAATAGGGAATTAATTGGAGATTGTGGATAAAAAAGAATAAAGGTTCAAATTGGAAAAGGATTTCAATTAGAATTGAAAAAGGATTTCAATTAGAATTGAAAAAAGGATTTCAATTAGAATTGGAAAAGGATTTCAATTAGAATTGTTGGAGAAGAATTCAGTCAACTAGCACTATAAAAGGAGAGCTGCCAGAGAGCGAGAGGGGGTGTGTGCAGACGCAATTCGGGCAGAGGAAAATCAGCAGCTGCAAGGAGAAGAAAAAAATCAGCAGCTGGAATTTAGTTAAAGCAAAGGCAGCCGCTTGAATTAATCTCCATGATTGGTTTTGTCAATTCTCTTCTTCCCAATTCAATTATGTTAGGCTAAATTTTTATTTGGTTGAGGGTGAATTCAAAACCCTAAACATGCTATGCAATTAAATTTAAATTCTATCATTCAATTTATTTAATTGAGATTGTTTATGTTCTTCTATAATTAATGTTCATGGTTTATTCTTGTTTTATTTGAGTGGCCAATTAGATAGGACTTGAATAAATTCTATTGCTAGATTAAAATTCTTGATCCGTAATTGTCTTGATATTTTAATCATTAGTAGCAGGTTGGAATCAGTGATTTCAATTGGAGAACATAACCTAGGTTAAATAATCCGAGCTTGTGTGTTTATTGCCTAGATCAACCTAATATCTTTCTTTGTTTAATGCTTCCATTATCTTAAATTTAAAGAGCTTGTTTTAAATTATTTAATGGTTAGAGATTAGGTGAAGAGCTTGTTTTGCCTAACGACACACTAAGGAAAGATTGAGACTAACAGAGCTTATTGTTGTCTACGGTTGATAGTTTCAATATAAATTGATGATAGAATTGATATATTATGTGCATGTTTGGTGGTGGCGAATGATCCTTTAACCAAAGTTTTCATCATTATTATTTCTTTTTCCTTTAACTAGAGTTTTTATTAAATTCTTGTTCGTAGTTTTAATTTTTTTATTTCTTACTATTTAGTTAAAAATTCTTAAACCCCCTTTTTATTTATAATTAGCATTTTCTTTAATTTTATTTTAAATCTTGCTTTAGAGTTGATAAATAAATATAACTAGCATAGTCTCTGTGGGATCGATCCTTACTCGCTCTGTACTAATTATTTATATTAGTGGTAAGGTTTTAAATTTGGTGCACCTTAACGATACTACCACTAGACTATATTAGTAACAAGTAAATCCTTTAGGTGCAAAAAGAAAAATCTCAGCTCAATCTTTTTTTTTTTTTGGGTTTTTGGATAAGGGTGAATAAATAAGGGCTGAGACGACCCAAAAAGCTCTTGCTGCTTGTTTCCTTATGTTTGTTCTGCTTATTCATGAGTAGATAAATAAAAAAGATAGTGCTAATTGCGCACTCCCCTAATGAGGAGGACTAATCTGTTTCTTAAAAGTCTAATGCCACTAGGAACCTTTCTTCTGAGTAAGAATGGAAAAAAAAAATTGGGTCCCACCTAGATCTAAAAAGATTCAAAAGATCTAAATCTTGAAAAAATTTCAAATCTTCACATTAAAAAATGCGGATCTGGATGCTAAAATTTAGAATCTGTGCAGGTTTGATTTTGGATTTGGATGCAAATCTATTCGAATCCGCATTGTTTTTTAATTAAATTATTTATTAAATTAAAAGTAAATGAAGAATATATAAGTTAAATGAAAAAACACAATAGTATTAATTAAAAGATATATAAGTTAAATTAAATTAAAAAAATATATCGGAATCAACATTATTTTATGTGAATTTGCAGCGTTTTTCTCATTTTATTTGTGATTGTGGTGGTGTTAGACTTGTATTTATGTTATTTTTTATGTTTGATTTATATTGCTGTATTTCTGTTCATGAATATATGGTGTTGTATGTTATTTTAGGTATTAAATTGTTAATTGTGGAATTATCACTGGAGTTTATTTGAATATTATTAGGTAAATTATTGAATTTTAAATTATATTTTAAATTGTTGAATTTTAATTTACGCAGATTCGAATATCTAGAATATCCGTCCGCAATCCATGCAGATATTACCCTCATCCAGATCTTTTTTTTTTTTTTTGTGGATTTGGATGCAAATCTAGATATGAAAATATCAATGCGGATCCGAGTCTAGATGCACATACATCCGGATCCGAATTTGGATTTCGCCATCTCTACTTCTGAGCATGAAATTATACAATTTTTTTTATAATTAGTCTTTTTCAATGGTCAATGGTCAAAATTTTTATTTTTTTTGGGGAGACACACAAACCCTTAATTTTATGTCTAGAGGTGGTCAAATAGATCCAAAATTTGGAAAATGATCCTCTCCTAATCTAATCTTTTCTAAGTTTTTTAAGATCTTTTGTCATGTGTCTTTTAGTAGTAGTGTATGGGTAAGATTCAACTTCTTTTATTTTTCTATTTATTAACTACCAATCAGCAATTGAGTTATTTGCTCAGGACATGATTAGATCAGGAGAGAATCCTGATCCGCAAAATTTGTTTAAAGATGAGGCTTGTGTAACTATTTTTAATAGTATTAGGGTCTCTCCGTGATTATTTCACCAAATCATTATAATATCACTGTTCTTTTTCATGTGAAAAATTTATTGATTGTCTATTAAACTACTAGAGGGAAATAACAAGTATAATTCACAAAATAAAAAATCTAAAAAGTAAATGAAAGATTCGATCGATATTAGAGAATTTACTAAATCAGAGAAAAAATAATTTCTTTGGCGATCTTTAAGAAAATGTTAAAGTTACCCAACTTTGGCAACTTCGCTTTCAAGATACATAAATCAGTCAAAATTGGTTCAAAGGGAAACTCTTCATATCTCATCGACTTAAAAAACTTAAAGCAAATAACTAATTGTAAGAATTATTAGCCGACTGGTGTTGTGCTGTCGATACTTTTCATTTTATGTGTGTTGGTTTTAGGCCATATTACAACTTAGTGTTTAATTATTTGATTTCTAAAGTGTTGACCATTTCCATATTTTGAATGTACGTATCCAAAGGAAATTCCTTTTTTCTTTAATTCGTATGCATACACAAAAATAACTCACTAAATATTATTAATTACAATTATAGTATTTTACATAATATGAAAATAATAATGGATAATATTTTTGTACTTACTATACTAATGAAAGAGACAGGTTAAGATAATAATGACAATTTGGCAACTCAATCTACATAGTCAGAAACCCTTGAACATTAATTTGTACCTTTCCTAAATTCTCTTTTACGATTCAATTCATGAACATTCATTGGTGTTTTTTTTTTTTTTAAAGTAACGTACACATCATCTTTGGTTATCACGCCCTCATAATTTTTTCTCTTTCCTAATTCTTATTTTATTTTTAAAGCAAAAAACACCTAACAAAATACAGCGGTTCTACTTTAAGTTTACACTTCTATTTCCCTAAAAAGTCTAATTATTTTTTTCTCTTTTTTCAATATTTAGCTTTTCTTTGGTTTTTTTTTTTGGGTTTAATACAATTACTATAGATGGACTACCATATGTGTTTGAGACTAAATTAAATATATAATTAAGTTGTGTGCATGTTACTTTTACCTTTTCATGCCACAACAATGCCAACTTTTTCTCTCGTCCTTCCGTTTGTTACTCAAATTTTGAGTGCATGGATTTTGTATTTTGTAAATAGCTAGTACTATTTAAACAAATTAAATGAAATCTTTCCTTTTAATCTCTCTCTTAAATAATATCTCACGTCCCCACAAAATTACAAATATAAAAGCTCCACATCGCCAGGTTTCTGTTTCACAAAACAGTTGTTTCTCTTTGTTATTGTTTTCTGTAGTTAATTTAATTTCCAAAATGGCCATGGCTGCCATTGATAAAATCTTCTTCTTTGTTGCATCAATTTGTTTGCTTGTGAATGTTGCGCTCATCGGAGCAGCTCCTGAAAGTGCTTTGGTCTCTCAACTTCCCGGATTCCATGGCTCTCTCCCTTCGAAACACTACTCTGGGTGAGTAATTTTTTTAATAATATCCTGAAAAATATATATTTTTTTTCCTCTAATGATAGGAGGTCTTAACAAAGTCGAAATTGAACTTTTAGCCACAGCCTTATCTCCCAAATTCCGAACATAAGTGGTTAGTCCAAGAAAGTTTCCTGGGTTATTTACGACACAGCAAGCTCCTGGGATTAATTATTGTTCCTTAAAAATATAATTAATTATATAAAACTATTAATTTGACAAGGATGATCTCATTTTCTTTACCAAAATTTAAAATTCTCATTATTCAAATTCAAAATTCTCATTATTCAAAAACATCTTAGTAATTTGTTAAATATTTTGTGGGGCTTTTTTTACTAAAAAGTATTATATGGTTACAAGTTGAGTATTTTATGGGATTTCTTTTGATTTTTTGTTTTTCTTTTAACTTTTTGTAGGTATGTAACAATAGTAGACAGTGCAAAAACTGAAAAGAATCTTTTTTACTACTTCGTTGTTTCTGAGAGAAACCCATCAAAAGATCCTGTCGTTTTATGGCTTAATGGTGGACCTGGTTGCTCTAGCCTTGATGGTTTCATCTATGAACATGGTAACACATACAGACTGTCTCTTTCTACACACACGCACACACACATATCACATCAATAATTATGCATAATTGTGCTCTCTAATCTGCAGCTCTTATCCTTTTTGTTTAAAAAAAAAAAGAAGTTTAGAAATATTACCATGATGGTCGATCTATAATTTATTAATCAAATAATTACGATTATAGAGCTTACCTAATTATTAAATAAAAATATGTACATATGGCAGTTAATATTATGATGTGCACGAGGATTAGAACTCCGTCATGCATATGGTAATAACCCTAGTTCAGGAAATTTGCTTCTCGTCTTCAATCATCACCAATAGGAAAATAATAATAATAATTACATGCTTACGTCTAATTCTATAAAACTTAGAAAATTAATTAGAAATTATTTATTAATTTGTAATTTTTTAATTTGGAATTAAATTTTTTTCTTTTGAAGGGAGAAATTAATTAACAAGAGATAATTTCTCATCTGATGATTCCAACAGGTCCATTCAATTTCGAAGCAGGAAAGTCAAAAGGTCATATGCCGATTTTGCATCTCAATCCTTATAGCTGGTCTAAGGTGATGAAACAATATAATGTTGGCGATCATTGAAGTTTATTTATGTCCTATTTTTCAGCTCAACGTTGAATTAAAATGAATAATAAATAATAAACTATACGTCTTATATATTTTTTTTGGTTTGAACTACGAGGTGGTCCTGAGTGGGCTTCAACTGTGGGAGGCACCTTTAAGCCCGTACCACAACCCAGACTAATCCCCGCTCGCACCGGGTTGGCCCATAAGGGGTAAAGTACTGGCTAAAGTGGTGACTCCATACAAGAGCAGAGCTTGAACCCTGACCTCTCTTAAGGAGTGAGAGTGTCGAACCACTTACACTAACCAACTTTGGTTACTATACGTCTTATATAATATAAAAACTTTTAGACCAGAGTCAGACGTTCGGACTAGTCATAATTACCAAATTTTTATATATTTTTATTTTATAATTAGAGCTTGTTTTCCCAATAGTTGTGGCTAAAACAAGTACAACACTAAACATACTAGACTGCACAAATATATATTTTATACTAGCATTTATAGCGACATTTGTGTTTAGCATATTTGTTAAAATGTTTACTTGGTCTTTCAGGTTTCTAACGTATTATACTTGGACTCTCCTGCTGGCGTTGGATTCTCTTATTCTAAGAACACAAGTTTATATATAACCGGTGACAAACGGACAGCCTCTGACACACAAAAATTTCTCCTCAAGGTAATTCGAATTCTTAATTAGTTCGGAGATCAGAATTCTTAATTTGTAAACAAATTAATTAAACTATTAAAATTCAATTAATACATGTATAATTAATCTTCTTTTGTTTTTGTTTTTGATTTTTTTTCCTTGACAATTAATCTTCTTTCTGTGAAAAATATGCAGTGGTTTCAAGAATACCCAGAGTTTGTTTCGAATCCATTTTTCGTTTCCGGGGAATCGTATGCTGGAGTTTATGTTCCAACTCTTTCTGCTCAAATAGTCAATGGTAATTAATGTGATATGTAATATCATACAATATCAGTGAATTGACATTTTGAAAATGTTGTAGTAACTCTAGGGTTTCCTGTAGGAATTAAATCTGGAGAAAAGCCTGTCATCAATTTCAAGGTACGTTGTATACGAGTGTGTAACAATCACTATAATACTACAAAACTGTTATCGACTTTGTATTAATGTGACAATTATGGATAAGAATCCTCTTCCGATATTTACTCAAATAAAAGCTTAGATTGAGAGAGAATTTTAATCAATTATCTTGAATAAAATCATCAAAGGTTGTTAATATGCATTTATCTATTAATCTGTGTGTGTATGCGCTCGAGGCAACGATTGCCATACCCTCGACTATTGCCAAAATTTTTTTATATTAATATTGACATTTCGAGAGTGAAAAATGTGTGTGTGGAAGCACATCAATTAAATTTATTAGAATCAATGAATGTGTTTGATGCAGGGTTACATGGTTGGAAATGGAGTTACAGACGAAGAATTTGATGGCAATGCTCTCGTCCCATTTACGCATGGCATGAGCCTTATTTCAGATAAAATTTTTGAGGTCATTTCTGATATATAACTTTTTTGCTATTTGAATTTGAGATTTTCTGTTTTTGTCTTGTTCTCCTCCCCCCCCCCCCCGGCGCTTATTTTGTGTTTTAGAAACGTTTTTTTAAATAAAAATGGTAAATTGTAGGTATTAATGAAAGTCTCTTAGGACTGGTTTTTTATTTTTCAAAATAATTTCTGTAATTTCAATTTATTATATGCAATTGCCTCAACGATTTGGCCAAGTAGTTTTACCATTCGAGTTCAAATCTTATGGGAGGTAAGGGGATAAAAATTAATATAGGCTTTACCCACCCTTCTACTCTTTAAAAAATTAAAAAAAATTGATATATACTTTTTTTTTTTCCCGAAAACAAGAAAAACTAAAGTACAGCTGTTTTTTGCATGCAGGAAACAAAAGCTGCTTGTAAAGGCAAGTTTTATCAAATAGACGAAAACAATGGAAGCTGTTCCACGATGTTATCAAAGATTGATCTAGTGAGCAAACATTTTATCTTTTTTTCCCCCCAAATTCTTACTCTTCATAAGATTTTTAAAATTTATCAATTATGGACATGAATATTGCTTCATTAATTGATAACATATCTATTTTTTTTATCTATATTTACAGCTTGTCAATGATATTAACATTTATGACATCCTCGAGCCATGCTTTCATAGCCCAAATGAGAAGAATGGAAATGGAATCAACGAGAGAAAAAAGAATGGTAACAGTAATGTTCCAAAGAGTTTTCAAGAATTAGGGCAAACAGAGAAGACAATGCCAGTGAGAAAAAGAATATTTGGACGTGCATGGCCTTTTAGAGCGCCAGTGAGAGAAGGTCATGTTCCTACTTGGCCTGAGATTTTCAGAGATTATCAAGCCAATGTGCTCAATAATGCCAATGCCGATTCTGATTCCAATGCCCTCCATGGTTATGTTCCATGCACTGTAAGTTAAATTTTCTGAATATATATTTCCTCTTTAATTTTGAAGAAAATGAAAAATTAAAAAAATAGTCTCTATTGTTTGTCAGTATATAAATCATTTCTCGATCTTTTTCATGTTCCAAAATCTATCAAAACTCCCATGCCGTTAAAAGAATCGTTAACTTTTAACTATTTTTTTTTTCTTTTTCGTCTTTTACCGTTTTATCTCTTGAAATTTTATTGATCAATAGTGGTTTCAACATATCAGGCAAATTTTTATTCATCCGTGGTGGGTTTCACCACATCAGGGCTAAAATCGTAAAAGACAAAAAATTTGAAATTAACAGTCATTATTGTTGAAAGGCATGAGAGTTTTGATCACTTTTAAAACATAAAAAAGGAGATAATTAGTTTATTAAACAACATGGAAGTTTTTATAATTATTTAGTTAACTGTTAAAGGCTTGATATTTCCCATTAATTGCAGGATGATGAAGTCGCAAGAACATGGCTGAACAATGCAGAAGTGAGGAAAGCAATCCATGCAGCACCGGTATTATTATTATTATAATATTATAGCATAAATAATAGCTAATCACTCTCTCTATATATATGTTTACATAAAGAAGGAAATTAATAGATAGAATATTTCATGATATTTATTATTATTAATTAATTACATGTAGGAGAGTGCGACTGGTGCATGGGAGTTATGCTCAGACAACCTCGATTATAGTCATGATACTGGAAGTATGATCCCTTACCACAAGAATTTAACCATGCAAGGTTTTCGAGCCCTTATTTACAGGTGTGCATATAAGTAAATTTAAATTCACGCGTTTTAATATATGTAGATAGATATCTGCGTTTCATAATCTTTAGTGAAATTATTGATTAATTGAATTTAATTTGGCAGTGGTGATCATGATATGTGTGTGCCTTACACTGGAAGCCAAGCATGGACAAGTTCACTTGGATATAAAACTCTGGATGAATGGAGACCCTGGACTTCAAATGATCAAGTTGCTGGATATTTACAAGGATATGATCATAACCTCACTTTTCTCACCATCAAGGTAATTATATCAGTTAATAATCTTTTATTAAAAAATGGTATTATTTGTCTCAGATTGATCATAGTTTTGATTTTGAGTTTATTTATTAAATAAATAAATAATATAAATATGAAAATTGGGTGTATGCAGGGAGCAGGACACACAGTACCCGAATACAAGCCGAGAGAGTCTTTGGATTTCTACAGCCGTTGGTTGGAAGGAAAACCAATCTGATACTCTCTTTGTAGTTAATTTTCAAAAAACTTTTGCTTCCGAGAAAAATAAAAGAAAATTATGATCATGAAATTTGCATCTTTTTTTTTCCCCTTCTTTTAAGTTCAAATCGTGAAAGTTTATGAGCATAATATTCAACCTAGATCGGCTAAACATAGAATTTAAGTTCAATCCAAGCTTAGCTTACTCTCAAGGAGTTTTAGTTAGCTTGCTACCCTGTATTGAAATCCTAAATGAAGTAGGGAAAAAAATTAATTTGAAATTTACCTATCCTTATTCTTTTCTTTTTCCCACATAAAGTTGCCTTTCCCTAGTCAGAGAAGAAAATATAATCCAATTAATAATCAATTTAAACTAGAATTTAATTTGTTTTAAGATAAAATGAATCATAACATCGTAGTACTAATAAATTATTTTGTCTTTTTCGTCTTACACCGTATGGTGTAGTAGCTATCTTCATTTTATCTTCCTTTTGCTTCCTTTTGTATCTTTAGCATTTTCCATTAATTAATTCAACTTCGAGAGCAATAACAAGAGTTCTGATGGGAAATTCTTATGCCAAACAACATGGTCTGGAAATTTAATGGCAAATGATTGCAGCAAAAGTTCACAATTCCTAAAACTGAAAGTGCTAAGGAATTTATGATTTTTGTTGGAGAGCGTTCTCAGTCTCAATTAGCTCATAAATCTCTTGTTGGGACTGTTTGGGAAGGAAATATGAGGCCGATGATGGAGCGCCACGTGTCAATATTTAAGAGATTAATTTATCTCGGGTACCTTGGGTACCTCGGGTACCCTAGGTACCCCAGCTGCCCTTGGTACCCCGGCTACCCTAGGTACCCCGACTACCCTAAGCATTCCGAAGGTACCTCGGGTACACCATGAAATGATACAAAAGTCTTCGTAAATATGTGAAGGGATGTGTGGGCCCCGAGTCCCAAAAAGATCAGTTTGATACGTGTTAAAAAATAAGGAAATATCGTGCCGCAAAAGAGGAGACAGCCGCCTGTCATGCCAGCGAATCTGCCAAAAGTGTGATATTGTGACAGTTGGGACCACCAATTTTTCCTGCTACGCCTGCAAAATTACAACGGAATTGCAGAGGTACACGGGACCACTCCGCTACGCCCAGCACGTGAATACGCCATAAACTTGCCCTCCACTGATATTTTTGAAACGTCTAAGCCGTCATACGCATGAAAATAAGAATATTCTTGACATGACAGCAGGGAACGCCACTAAAATAGCGTTAGGTGGCACGGCAACCGGAGTACACCATATAAATACTCAGGTTTGATTTTTATCGAGGACAACACACTCACCACTAAAGAAACTAGGGTTTCTTACCTCAAAACCTCAATTACTGAGAGCTTGCAAGCTCTTTAACCTGAGATAACTCAACTCTGACTTGAGCATCAGAGTGTGGTCGCTGGCCACCCCCGGCTCCACCTCTGACCTCTTTTTTGGTTGTTTCGCAGGTTTAAGACGAGTTTCAACAGTCCTTCGCACATGAAGTCAAATCCCCTCCATAACTACCGTCGTCTCAATCCTCATTCACTCCATAAAAAGCCTAAATAGCCCGCACGTGCCGAACAAGCGAGGTACCCCGCTCCCCGACAAAAATATAAATTTATTGTTCTTGGGTTGGTTTTGTGGTTTTTGATTCATTGACCCAAAATTAGCCGCAAACAATTGGCGTCGTCTTTGGGGAGCGCGCAAAAAGCCTACACACAGTGCTAAGCTTGTTGGTACGTGTGCTTGCACAACCATGGCAACCAACGTACCTGTTGATAACCAAATGCTAGGTCATGATGGAGCAGAGGACCACGGTGGTGATGAGAGGGGTGACTCGACAAGGAGGGCATCCCGCCTAGAGAAAGGCAAATCAGTTAAGCAATCAACTGGTATTCAACCCGATGAGGAGCCCGTTACTCATAAACACTTTGAGGATTTAGCTCATGCGATTCTTAGAGCAGTAGGATCTCAGGTACCCGAAGCAGCCACTTCTCCAGTAACGTAAGATGTCCCGCCTTCATGCGGTGAGAAACATATCATACCAAGATTTGAAATACCGGAGGGAATTAGACCAAAGCATGGGCCATCGGGCACCCATTCAAAGTTTCAAGCCGCCGGCTCCCCGGAAGAACGCTTCACTACCTCTTGTTATTCCCGTAGTAGCCAAGGTACCAAATGCAAACAAAAAGCCTATGAAGATCTCCGGTACAAGTTGAATGCCAAAAGAGCTTCCTAGACAACAACGGCCTCCTCAGGTGCACCTGGGGTACCCTGCGAGTTCCTGAAAAAAATAGAGTACCTCGAAGCTCAAGTGAAGCTCTTTTCGGAAAAACAAAACCCCACCAATGCTCTAGCGCCAGCAGTGCATAACTTGCCATTCACCATGAAAATTCAGACAGCGATTCTCCCAAAAGCGTTCACCATGCCTCAAATACAACAATACTCGGGTACCTCGGATCCTGTGGAACATGCTGAGTTGTATCATGACCAGATGATGATTAAAGGAGTGGGCGACAATGCTATGTGCCGGATGTTCCCGCATACACTCACCGGACCAGCCAAATCATGGTTTCGATCGTTGAAGGCAGGTAGTGTATCCTCCTTAGACCAGCTTCTAAAAGCTTTTGTTTATGAGTTTAGTTATGCATCCGCCCAAGATATAACACCCTCTAAGCTTGCTTTCATTAAGCAAGGGGATTCAGAGTCTTTAGCCGAGTACGTAACCCGCTTCCACCAAGAGGTGTTGCGTACCGGTACGTTTGGTCACCAACATACTCTTACTCATTTTGAAAAGAATTTGCGTTTGGGGAAATTATGGCAGTCATTTCAAAAACACCGCCCTCTTTCATATGGGGAAGCTCGTTCTCGAGCTATGCAACAAATAGAAATTGATGAGAAGTGTAACCTAAAGCGGGAGGAAGATAGTGTCGAAGTTGTGAGAAACAAGAAGAAACCCAAGAGAGCCGAGGTACCTCTGGTACCCTCTTGAGCACCCTGGGTACACAGCCCACCTCGTCCAACCCTATGTGGGAAAGGGCTGAATATTCTTGGTGTACCCCGAGTACCCCAGCAGTACAATGACATTTATTCGCCTTACTAATTAGGCACTTGCAATACAATGAAGAGCTGCGCGGTGGAAAGTGTTATAGACAACTAGTCCTCTAAAACAAAAAAGAGTAGGGCCAATGAAGGTAGATGCGGTTATGCATGATGTACCCGAGGTACCCCAAAGTCCTAATTCAGCGTTAATCGAAAAGTTATAGGTACCCCTGGATCCTCAGGTGCCGAAGGAAGAAAATGAATGAGCACACACGCTACTCTAAAAGAAAAGAACAATTATAAAGCACTTCTGAAATGCTACCATATCGAGGAAGTACTACTAATAAAGGGAAGCACTTTACCTCTTTTTATTTACTTTATTTATTTTTCTTCAATGCTTATGCGTTTATAATATTTGATCTATTGTGTGGTGTACTTTATCATGCGGGGTATCTAGAGTACCCCAAACTGATTAGTTGCACTTTTTAATTCTCCAAGTTTCTAATGACAAGGGTGATCTCAGGATCCCCCATTTCTTTAAGATAACATAACATTATCATTTAAATTTTCGCCATTAATGTGACTCTATCTTATTACGCCACGTCTTACTCAGCTATAATTGCTCTATTTCCAGATAATCTGGGGAACCTGAGGTATCTGATTCGATCGTGAAGATCTGTTCGAGGTCAACGCCAATAAGAAATAATACAACAAATTTAAAGAGGGCGAGGTAAACCAGCATACCCTAGCGCCATGAGGTTCCATTAAGGTATGCACACGCCCACACCTCCATTCTTTTACTTGAGCCAAGTAAAGAATAGATTAACGAAACGAGGTAGGCAAGCATGCCCCTCTATTCGCATTATTTTATTAAATATTGACTAGAAGCGGATGGCAAAACAAACATGTTTTTTACCATTTCTGTAAGAAAGGGGGCCAAGAAGGTCCTTGAAAAAAACGAGGATACCTGGGGTACCCAAGAAACCCCACAAGTCTATTTGAGATACGCCATAATCTTTATTTTATCCTAGTTGCGCCAAATATGAATTTCGTTTTATCTTATGATGATGTGCGAATTATTAAATTATTTTGAGATATACCATAATCTTTATTAAGACGAGCAGTGAGCACATCTACGGAAATCATCATGCAAGCGCTAAAAATACATCAGGGGGAACCCCCGCAAGGCTACGTAAATCAATTATAAGTAAGGAATTCAATGGCACGCCAAATAAAGTATATTGCAGAAGTTAATGCGAACGAGTAGGCAAGATTGTCGAGGCAACCTTCCACAAGACAAGTATCCCAACACGTCAAAAGGATAATACCATACTACAAAAGGTACAGAAGCAAAGAAAGGAAGCTGCTAAGACATCTCGAGATAAAATTCTGAATAACAAGTAAGATCAAGCAGAAGGGGGGACATCCTCTCCATCGTTCCCCTCAACGGGGGCATCAACAGGAACACTCGCAGCCAAAGAGCTGCTACCCGCACGAACAACGCTAACCGAAGGGAGATCCACCTAGGGTACCCTCGAAGATTGCTGTGGGTTGTGAGATGGGGGAACCTGGGTAGCCCTCTTGTCCTCTATCCCTTTAAGGATGACCGACTTATCCACCCATTTCTCCACCCGGGGTACCACCAACTCAGGCTCGACGCTCCAGACTTCAGTCATGATCAGAGTAAAGGCCTTGTCCATCATCTCCGGTTGGCGAGATAATAGCTCGTCGTGCTTAGACTCCGCCTCTTCCAACTTCCTAGACAATCGACTGTTCTCCCAGGCTTGGTCATCTAAGCACCTTTGCAAAGCCCTAACCTTTTCTCTTAGCTTCTCTTCCCGAGATTGGCCGAGCCTAACCTCACCTCACAACTTCTCTACCTCGGTCTGTGTAGCCGAGATGCCACTAAGGTCTCGGAGACCGTGGCTAAGGTAGAAAGCCGCCTACATAAATAATAGTAAAGAAAATAAAAGGGAGTCAGGACAATATAAAAAAAAAGAAGAAAAGAAAAGAGTGAGAGGCGCTTACGTCATGACAAGCTTTGAGCGCTCGGCTATAGCGCTTATTTAAATCTAATTTATCTGCCTCCATTGCCATGTCTGTGGAAATACTATCAGAGGAATGAAGGAAGCAATCAGTCAGGTGCGATATCCGCTTGTTAGCCACCGGATCCAGCTCACCCTCCATAAGGTCTCTAGGAGCAGAGAAAATGGAGCCAAACTTTCTCTTGTGGGTAGTCGGGGTGCCCCGAGAACCCCCAAGAGAGGAGACGGGCAATTTACCTTTGCCGTCTGGAACGACGAGAGGTCGGTCACCTTTTGCGGTGGTACCCAGGGTACCGGAGGAGCTACCGCTCATGCGACTAAAGAAGGCGTCAAAATCTTCGCCAAAAGGATCCATGCCTATCCAACATAAAAAAAGAGGTGAGACAAGAGACAAATCAGGAAAATACACAACAGAGTCGTCATTGGCAAAAATGCACATTGAGAAAAAATAAGAGATGGCCACCAAAACATAAAAAAAAAGGTTTGTTCAAATAAAGGGGGCACCCCACATGACCAATGAATGTGAGGTACCCCAGCAACACCACATAGCCATACGTGAACCGCCCCCGAAAAAGACTGAAAACTCTCCTTAATCAGACCAGCTCTCGCCAACCGGGAAGTGCACAGAACATCACCCTCACTCTGAAAAATCTAGAACTTCTCTATAACACCATTCACTTTCCTCCCCACTTCATAGATTGGGCACGTTCCCTTGGTCCAAGTGATGTCTGCAAAAATCTCAAAAAACAATAAATAAGAAGAAAATTCATGCGAAGAGGTGTATATATACATAGAAATGGAGAGAAGAGGAAAGAAACACATATTATCTTCATTGAAGAAGTTCTAAACTTGCACAACTTCATTCCCCGTTGGAATGCTCTTCCCCCACTCACTCTCAACCACAAACCACCTATATCTGTAGCCCTTTTTCAGCAAGGGATTCGGTCTCACCAAATTACCATGAACCCCCCAAGTAGCAAAATAGGCTATAGATAAACCAGCGGGCTTCTTCAACTGATAAAGCCCCCTTAGATCTCCACAAGAAATATCCTCCCCAAAAATATCTAGCCACAAAACCTCCAGACCCGTGAGTAATCTCCAACCGGGTAAGGATAACTGTCCGGGAGCAATTTTCATTTCAGTGAACATTTTTCTAAAAAATGGCTGAAGAGGTAAATAGAGACCTAAGTAAAAAAGGTCGATATGAAGGGCAACACCATCAGAATGAGGGTGCTCGGGGCGCTCGCCTTGGCGAGGTACCCTAAGGTGGACAGAATGAGGTATGTTGTATTTGGCTCTAACCCTTTCTAAATCTCTCGGAGTAGCCAGCCTACCCCCTAGTGCATAGAGCTTAGGAGCTGCAGAGACAGAGGGAGAGATCATGGGAGGTTCTGGAATGCTGACAGGAACAAGAGATTTGGGTCTAGATGTCTTTGCACGAGTTTTTCTATGGGCTAGCTTAGCTGGGTGTTTGCCTTTAATCTTTGATTTTTTACTGCTTTTGGTTCGAGATAACTTGGGACTAGCCGAAGGGGACCCATCGTCGTCACTAAGGGATATATATAGGGGCTAAATCAGAAAGGGGAGCCTCCTCACTCGTCTCCCCCTGCTCCCTGACCACATTACGACCCTTTTTCACAACAGTTTTTCTCCTCATCTTGTTCTCCTAAAAACACAAGACATAAGTTGAAAAAAAAAACCTCCACATCAAAACATACCCCCACAACTTCAGACCTCATCCATCACAAGCCAAACACCAACATCCACCAATAAAAGCATAAATAAAAAAGAAAAATGCCAACACTTTGCATGAAAACCAGAAACAAAAAAAAAGACACAGCATTATTCTTCAAAATAAAGAAGTCAAAAATAGGTATGAAAAATTTTATACCTAGATCCCACCGAGAGTAGCAAATTTCAGTTGCCAATAAGTAAGTTTTAGACTATAAATCGCCAAGAGAAGTCACATATCACCAAAAATTGCTCAAAAAATAGAGCTGTACAGATGCTGTCATAGACACAATGAAATTTGTTAGAAAAAAAAGGAGCTTGGATGATATAAAAAAAATGGAGGAAGCCTGGAGATAAAAAAAAAAGTAAAAAAAAAAAGAGTTTGGATGATATTAAAAAAAATGGAGGGAGCCTGGAGATATATAAAAAAATAGGAAATAAAAAAAAGAGGAGTTTGGATGATATAAAAAAATGGAGGGAGCATGGTGATATATAAAAAAAGGAAGTCAGAATTAAAAAAAAAAAGGAAGAAAAAGACATTGTCAGGGTGATTTAAAAGGAAAAAGAGGAGGAGCATGGATTAAGAAAAAAAAAAGGGCCACTGGAAGAAATGAATAAGCCAAGTGGGGGGGAGAAGATGGCTTACCACAGGGAGATCACTGCACCACCAGCCGAATGTCGTCGTCACGCCACCACTGGAAATCACGGGAGCCAAGGCTGGCCGAAAAAAAGGAAAAAGAAAGAAGATGAAAAGAAAAAAGGGAGTGAAAGTTGCCTGGAAAAAGATAAAGAAAAGAGAAAGAAAATGTGATGGTGGGCCGAGAGCAAGCAAAGAGAAAAAAAAAAGGAAGAAAGCATATGGAAGCCGAAAGGACAAGAAGCAAAAGGCAGAATAAAGAAGAAAAAATGGAGATGGGGAGGCGTTGGAAATTGGAGAAGAAGAGAAAAAGTTTTTGGGGATTGCAAAATGAAAGAGAAAAAAGTGAGAATGAAATGTGCAGGAGGTGGTTGAAATGATTTGACTGGTTTTGAAAATTAGAAGTCAGAGCAAGCAAGAAGTCACTAGAAGCAATTAAATTTGATGGGAGATTTTTTAGAAGTTTTAAAATAAAGTGAAAGGTGTTTTTAAATTCAAATCATGTGTCAAGGCGGTTACCACTTCCAATGAAAGTTGGAGAGACGTGAAGACAAGCATCAGTTCAGAGTTAGAAAAAAAAGTGTAAATATCGCCACATGTCACACACAATTCTTTCAAGAGTTTCTTGTGCCTCAATTACATTCGCCACAAAGAAACTAGAGGATGTTGTTTGGGAAGGAAATATGAGGCCGATGATGAAGCGCCACGTGTCAATATTTAATAGATTAATTTATTTCGGGTACCTTGGGTACCTCGGGTACCCTAGGTACCCCGGCTACCCGAAGCACTCCGAGGGTACCTCGGGTACACCATGAAAGGATACAAAAGTCTTTGTAAATATGTGAAGGGATATGTGGACCCCGAGTCCCAAAAAGATCTGTTTGATACGTGTCAAAAAATAAGGAAATATTGTGCCACAAAAGAGGTGACAACCACCTGTCATGCCAGCGAATCCGCCAAAAGTGTGATATTGTGACAGTTGGGACCACCAGTTTTTCCTGCTACGCCTGCAAAATTACAACAGAATTGCAGAGGTACGCGGGACCACTCCACTACGCCCAGCACGTGAATACACCACAAACTTGCCCTCCACTGATATTTTTAAAACGTCTAAGCCGCCATATGCATGAAAATAAGAATATTCCTGACATGACAGCAGGGAATGCCACTAAAATAGCGACAGGCGGCACGGCGACCGGGATACACTATATAAATACTCAAGTTTGATTTTTATCGAGGACAACACACTCACCACCAAAGAAACTAGGGTTTCTTCAACCTCAAAACCTCCATTACTGAGAGCTTGCAAGCTCTCTAACCTGAGATAACCCAACTCTGACTTGAGCGTCGGAGTGTGGTCGCCGGCCACCCCCGACTCCACCTCTGACCTTTTTTTTGTTGTTTCGCAGGTTTAAGGCGAGTTTCAACAACCCTTCGCACCTGAAGTCAGATCCCCTCCATAACTACCGTCGTCTCAATCCTCATTCACTCCATAAAAAGCCTAAATAGCTCGCACGTGCCGAACAAGCGAGGTACCCCGCTCCCCGAAAAAAATATAAATTTATTGCTCTTGGGTTGGTTTTGTGGTTTTTGATTCATTGACCCAAAATCAACCGCAAACAGGGACATTAATGGTACTTTGACCACTACGAAGTTTGATGGTTCACGTACTATGCATCGACATCTTACTGAGATGATACATATAGTAGCAAAACTAAAGTCCATGGGAATGGAAATGAGTGTAAGTTTCTTTGTGCAATTTATCATTAATTCCATACCTCCTGAATATAGTCCTTTCCAAATTAATTACAATACTATTAAAGATAAGTGGATTGCGAACGAACTGTAAAATATACTCATTTAGGAGGAAGTAAGGTTTAAGAAACAAGGAATTCACTCAGTTAATTCTATGGGCTAGAAAGGAGCCAGAAAGAAACCTAAAAAAAGAATTATGGAAAAAGTAAGCATGGAGCATCAAAGATAAATAAGGAATTTGCTCAAATCTAGAAACAAGATTTAAGAATGCAAAGTGCCATTTTTGTAAAAAATTTGGACACTTTAAGAAAGATTGCCTGAAATGTAAGGCATCATTCGAAAGGAAAAGTAAGTATAGTACTTTAGTATGTTTCCAATCAAATTTGGCTAAACTTCTTTATAATACCTTGTGGATTAAGATCTTCTTTGCGATGCAGGGATTTCTTAAGATCCAAACCACAAATGCAAATGAAAAGTTTGCCTTTATAGGAAATCAACTCAAAACTCCAGTTAAAGCTATTGGAACCTATTGTTTGATTTTATATATTGGACATCAATTAGATCTTTTTCAAACTCTTTATGTTCTTGAAATTTAGGTTTTTTTTTTCTAAACTTGATTTGGCGGGATATACTTTTCAATGTGGAAATGGACGTTTCATTTTGTTTAGACCTATCATTTAAGTAGTTTTGGTATTCTTTTTGATGGTTTATACAAATTCAAGCTTGATGACCTTTTTGCTGAATCTTTATTAACCTTGCATCATAATGTTGGCATATAAACGTGGTTTAGTAAATGAAAATTCAATTCACTTGTAGCATAGACATTTAGGTCATATATTCAAATAAAAAAAATATAGAAAGATTGGTAAAGAATGAAATCCTTCAAAACTTAGGTTTTATCGATCTCAGCATTTGTGTAGAATGTATTAAAGGAAAACATACTAAACACACAAATGAAAAAGGAGCCACGAGAAGCACACAACTTTTTGAGCTTATATACACAAATATATCAGGGCTATATAATGTCACATCTTGCGATGGAGAAATGTATTTCATTACCTTTATTGATGACTTTTTAGGTATGGCTATATATATTTGCTACACGAAAAATCTCAATCAGTGAATACTTTAGAGGTACTTATTAATGAGGTTGAAAGGTAATTAGATAGAAAGATGAAAATTATGAGGTTCTAACAAAGGTGTTGAATATTATAGGAAATTTACTGGAAAGGGACAATGCCCTGGTCTATTTGCTAAATTCCTTGAAACACATAGCATATGTGCTCAATAGACAATGTTCAGTACACCAAAACAAAATAGTGTTACAGAAAGGTGTAACTATACCTTAATGTTTAGTTATTCATCTTTTAACCTTATCATTGTAGATGAAAGCTTTAAAGATGGTTATGCACCTATAAAATATGGTTCCTAGCAAGGAAGTTCTAAAGACTCTTTTTGAATTGTAGATAGGAAATAAACCTAGTTTAAGGTACTTGTATGTTTGGGTTGCTTGGCGGAAGTAAGGATTTATAATTCACTTGAAAAGAAAGTGGATTCAAGAAACCAGATTCAAGAATTTTTCCATTGGTTATTTAAAACAAAATCTAAATGATATAGATTTTATTGTCTTAACCATAGTACAAGAATTATTGAATCTAGAAATGGTAGGTTCATTGAAAATGGCAAAGCTAGTGGAAGTATAAAGCCACGCAACGTGAAAGTTCAAGAAGTTAGAGTGTAAATTGCTTTGCATCTAGTTGTTTCTAAGATTGTTGTTCTTAAAGTTATTAAATGAATTAATAACTTTCAAGAACAACAAGTAAATAACCACACACCCTATAATGAAGCTGTCGATAGTGAATTAGCTCTAGTAGATTAACTGCATGAAGTAGCACAAAGAAGATCTCAAAGGTAAAGAATGTTAGTTATTTCTAATGATTATGTTGTTTACTTACGAGAGCCAGAATTTGACTTAGAAATTGAAGGCGCGACTCATTGCCAAAGTTTTACTCAGAAAGATGTTGTTGATTACAAAGGGATATTTTCACCAATTTTTAAAAAGGACTCATTTAGAATTATCATGGCACTGGTAGCTTATTATGATTTAGAGTTACACCAAATGTATATGAAAACTACCTTTCTGAATGGGAATTTAAAGGAAGAAGTTTACATGGCCAAACCTAAAGGTTTTCCAGTTGAAGGAAAAAAATACATGGTGTGTAAATTAAAAAAGTCAATATCTAGACTTAAACAAGCTTCCCAACTATGGTATCTTATAAGTTCAATGATACCATCATTTCCTTTTGATTTAGTGAGAACATTGTTGATTGATGTATATATCAAAAAGTAAATGGTAACAAGTTTATATTTTTTATTCTATACGTTGATGATATTTTACTTGCTGCTAATGATCTTGACTTATTGCATAAAATCAAGGATTCTCTCTAAGAACTTTGAAATGAAAGATATGGGAGAGGCATCGTATGTGATTGTAATTGAAATATGCCATGATAGATCACATGAATTTTTAGACTTGTCTTAGAAAGTATACATTAATAAGGTTTTAGAGAGATTCGGAATAGAGAAATGTTCTGTACATATTGTTCCAATTCAGAAAAGAGATACGTTCAGCTTTATACAATGCCTAAAGAGTAAATTGAAGTATAAACAAATGGAGAATATTCCTTATGCATTCACTGTTGGAAGCTTGATGTATGCTCATATTTGTACATGACCAGATATCAGCTTTGGTGTTTGAATGTTGGGTAGAGATTGAAACAATCCAGGATTAGATAATTGAAGAGCTACAAAAAATATATTGAGATACTTGCGAAGAATAAAAGATCACACGCTCACTTATACGAGATCCGATCATCTTGAGGAAATAGGATATTCAAATACAGATTTTGTTGGATGTGGTTATACGAGAAAATCTACATTTGCCTATTTGTTTCTTTTGACTGAAGAGGCAATCTCATGGAAAAGTGTAAAATAGTCCGTCATTGCTGCATTGACTATGGAGGCTGAGTTTATGGCATGTTTTGAGGGATTGTTCATGGATTAAAGCTACATAACTTTGTTTCAAGACTTGAAATTGTTGACAGTATTGCCAAGCCACTGAAAATTTGTTGTGACAACTCTATAGTAGTCTTCTTTTCTAAAAACAAGTATTCTAAGGGTGCTAAACACATGGAATTGAAATACTTTACCATTAAAGAAGAAGTTTAAAACAAAGGGTGTTAATTGAGTGCATTGGTACCAAATTTATGGTTATGGATCTGTTAACAAAAGGGTCGTCACCAAAGACTTTTAGTGAACATGTAGAGAGGATAGGTATTGTTGGCTATCATTATTGATATTGTGCTGAAGTTTATGCTCCTTATATATTTGACACATTGAGCTCATTTTAAGTATTATTTCTAGTTTTTTTTATATCCTATTTTATTTTATTAGTATATACATGAATGAATTATTTTAGTGTTAGTAAGATAAGAGTAGTGTTATGTTGAAATTGGTCCTCTCTCCACTAAAAAAAGGACGATATTTTTTTCTCCATAAAAAGTAGTGTGTTAAAAACTAAAGGGTTAAGAAAGAGAAACATGATTTTTCATCATAGTTGATTTTTTGCAGTCAATTTCATTCAAGAGATCGCTTATGGATTAAGGTAATGTTTTCTCTTAATTACATGTTGGGAAAATCTTATTATTATAAGTTTCACGGTTCATGGTTGATGCAGCGGAAGTTTAACATTTTAAAATTTCATTGATTCTTGAGAATGTCAGAATAAATGAATAATCTAAATTCACATAGATTCGAAAGAACACTGTGAACCTAGTGTTTAAGACTTATTGATTTCATAGAATGCCAAGAATTAACTAAAGTAAAAACTCACACAGAATTTTGAAAACTGAAAATATTATTGAACTCAAATTTTCCTTCAAAGGCTACAAGACAGGGCTATGTATACTATTACTAATTATCTTAAATCATGAAGAAAAATGAAAATAAATTCCTAAAGAAAAAGATCTATAATCTATATCATTCCTCCCAAAATGGAGAGAATTTGCCCTTGGTGTGCAATTTATATTGCTATGGGTGTTAATGTGCAAGTGTATACAATAAGTAATATACTGATGAGTATTCATACCGTCTCTACAGGGATTGATGTTATTAGACTTGCTACAACAATCTTAATAGTGCGGTTTTGTTCTAAATTAAATAAGACAATTTATGAAACTAATAAAATAATTAAAATAAAATGCAATAAATAAAGAAACAATAAAGAAAATTCTCACGTCAAATTATCACTTAATGGCTTTGACTATTTTTCAATTACTGTTTTGTTGCTATTATAATTTATTATAGCACTGTGCATAATCCCTCATGCATCCTTAGCTATTGCCTATTGGATATCTTATATCTAATTCCCGATTGATCTATGCAATTTCTTCTCTGTTTCAGCCTTTAATTTCTCTTTTAATTTTTGTTTTCTTTTGTTTCTTTGTGGTATTTTCCTTGGGTGACGACTCCCTTTTTTTCTTGACATGTGTGCTCTTTTTATAGTTTAGAATTAGGGCAACTAGAAGTGTACGACGTGTATATTCCATTTTTAGAAACTTTAGATCGCAATCTTTTAGTTGATATGCACGAAATCTAGTCGGTCATTGCTCCAGGATTGCTATAGCAACGGTTACAGCATCTTCATTGTTCTAGACTTGTTTCAATTCCTTTGTAGCCAAGTTCTTTTATTATCTTTGCAAGTTTGTTGCAGCAGCCTTTCTTTCTTAAAATTTGAACCTTCAGTTGCCTACAATTATGCATACAATCTGAGCACAAATTATTCCAAAACAACTCAATTTATTAAAAATAAGCTAAAATGGATGTTCAAGGGAAATGAAAACACATCATTGCTCTAGGATTGCTACAGCAATGGTTACAACATCTTCATTGTTCTAGACTTGTTTCAATTCCTTTGTAGCCAAGTTCTTTTATTATCTTTGCAAGTTTGTTGCAGCAGCCTTTCTTTCTTAAAATTTGAACCTTCAGTTGCCTACAATTATGCATACAATCTGAGCACAAATTATTCCAAAACAACTCAATTTATTAAAAATAAGCTAAAATGGATGTTCAAGGGAAATGAAAACACATCATTGCTCTAGGATTGCTACAGCAATGGTTACAACATCTTCATTGTTCTAGACTTGTTTCAATTCCTTTGTAGCCAAGTTCTTTTATTGTCTTTGCAAGTCTGTTGCAGCAGCCTTCCTTTCTTAAAATTTGAACCTTCAGTTGCCTACAATTATGCATACAATATGAGCACAAATTATTCCAAAACAACTCAATTTATTAAAAATAAACTAAAATGGATGTTCATGGGAAATGAAAACACATCATTTACTCTCTAAGTATTACTGATTTAAGCCCAAAAGTGTCATGCTAACTCTTATTTCATAAAGTTATCAGCCCTAAAATTTGGATTTTCAGTAACAACATCTTCATCATGATCAACTATGAAAGGAATAAGATGCTTAACATTGAACACATCTGCGGTGCGGACATGATTAGGAAGTTTCAATCTGTAGGCATTAGGATTTATCTTCTTTATAATCTCCAATGGTTTGATTTTCCTAGCCAGAAAGCTTGTTGTACTCTTTCAATGAGAACTTATCTTTGGTTAGGATAGCCCAAACCCACTAAAATTTTAAAGCTCGATGCTTTTTATCTGCCTCAATTCCATAACCTTTAGTGGTCTTCTTCAAAGAGTCTTGTGTAGCTGTGTGAATTCTTTTAAAGCTGCTCGATAAAGTCTTCTGCCTTACTATTATGTGAACTAAATCCAGAACTGAGACTAAGTCAATAGGTGCTAGTGGATTATATCCATAAGTTACTTGAAAATGACTTAAACTAGTGCTACGCTTAACATAACGATTATAAGCAAACTCGAGTTGGTATGACTTTTGATCCTATATCTTTAAGTTATCACCAATTTGACTAAGTGGATGGTTTCCTAAAGAGTGGTTGACAATTTTAGTTGACAATCTGTCTGTGGGTGGTAAGCACTTCCAAAATTCAGGTGAGTGTTTGTCAACATCTATAGTATCCTTTAAAAATGGCTAAGAAAACATGTATCTTAGTAAAAGAACTATAGAACTTGGTAAACCATGCAATCTATAGGCCTCCTTGAAAAATAGGTGAGCAACAGTCAAAGCGTCTATAATCTTTTTGCATGTAAAGGTGAGCAATAGTCAAAACGTCCATAATCGTTTTGCATGCCATAAAGTGAGCCATTTTTTAGAACCAATTAACAACGAAAAATATTAAATTTATACTCTAAAAAAAATTCCATTCTAATTTTAGTCCTTGGTTGTGTTGGAATTGACAACAGTATATACAATCTTTCATTAGTTATAGTACTCTTAGAAACCTGACAAATGCGACAGGTCTCAATATAATGATAGACATCACACCTCATAATAGGCCAAAAATAAGTGTTGGCTATTAAAGCCAGAATTTTGTCATGACCCATATACGCTTCATTATATAGTTCTGTAATGATCTTTAGTCTTAAAATTAAGTTAGAAAAACAAAATTAATTACCTTTGAAAAGGAATTCATCATGCAAATGATAGTCTAAATGGAACCGTATTGGCAATGTCTTTTAATAAAGGAGTGAAGAAAATGTTAGTAGCATATAACTCTCGGAATATGTCAAATTTCGAGGACTTGATTATGCATTTGTGTCAACAAAAGAAGATTGTCGACTAAGTGCATATGGTACTCTGTTCAATTCACCAAAAGTATGCTTTATTATAAAAGTTAATTATTGAGGGAATGCTATCCACATGGCAAATTATTGAGGGAATGCTATCCACATGGCGTGCCGATGAGAAAGCTTATCTTGACCATTAAGATGTTTCAATACAGAATGATCCTTGTATAAACAAAGTCTTTATGGATCAAATAATAATGCTAATGTTTTAATGCCTAGAATACTGTATAAAACTCCATATTGTAAGTGTCGTAATGTGTGTTTGTTGTATTCAACTTTTCATTAAAATAAGCTATAGGCTTACCTTGCTAGTTAAGAACAACTCGAATACTTACTTTGGATGTATCACAAGGACAAGTACAGGTGCATAGTTAACTTCTGTTTGATAATTTTAAATGCCTTAGTAGATGCTTCTGTATAAGAAAATCGTCCTCCTTTTCATGCAATCTATGATTAGTGCCAAAATAGTATTGAAAAGAGGAACGAATTGCCTTTTAAAAGATGCCAACCCATGAAAACTTCTGACGACATAAAAATAGTTAGTTGTGGCCACTCTCGAATAGCATTCACTTTTGATTGATCACCTGATATATCATCCTTTAACACTACATATCCAAAAAACAATACTTTCTTTGTCAAGAAAACACATTTGTTTATTGCAATGTGTACATGCTGCCTTCAAACCTAAAAGTACTTCACTTAAATGTTGCATACGTAATTCCTGGTAGGTATTGTACATAAGTATATCATCGAAGTAAACAACCATAAATTTTTCAATGAAAGGATGAAGAACTTGATTTATAGCTCACATGAAAGCACTCAAAGCATTGAATAAGTCAAATGGCTTTACTAACCACTCGTATAACCCTTCACGAGTTTTAAAGGATATTTTTCATTCATCTCTTGTATTTGGTAATAGCCATTCTTCAAATCAAGTTTGGAAAAAAAATATTACTTCACTGATCTGATCTAATAAGTCATCTAATTAAGGGATTGAAAAATGATGACCGAGATAAATTTTATTAATAGCTTTATTGTCCACACATGTTCTCCAAGAGCCGTCTTTCTTTAAAGTCAATAAAGTAAGAACTACGCATGGACTGAGATTTTCACGAGTAAATTTGTTTCACAATTACTCTTCTACTTGGCACCTTAATTCTTCATGTTCCATAGGGCTCATATGATAATAAGGTCGATTTGGTAATGTAGAACCTAGTATGTGATCGATTTTGGTGTTAAATATCCTTGAGAGGTGGTAAACCTTGAAGTGGTATAATAGGGAACAAATCTTGAAATTCCTATAATATAGGCTTCAGGTTTCTTTGAATTACTGTAGCTCTCCTTCCCTAATAAAATATAAACCCTCTTTGTCTTTATTACAATATCTACAAACTACTTCTTACTTAAAAAGGAATTACTCAAGTCTTTTTTAAGAGTGATCTATTTATTAGGTAAAAGAACAATCTTAATGTTGTTAAACATAAATCTGCAAGTATTTCTTTTCCATCATGGGCTATGTTTCGATTATACTGTCAGGGTATGCCCAGTAATAGATGACAAGTATCCATAGCCACAATATCACACCAAATTTGGTCTTTATATATTGATCTAATGGATAAAGAAACTAAGTAATGCTTAGATAATATTACTTGATTTCCTTTTTTCACCTAAATAAGTTTATACGGAGTTTGATTAGTTATCTTTTTAAAATTTAGTTTAGTTGCACTTTCTTTTAAAATAATATTCCTACAATTGCCTAATTCTATAACCACACGATATATTTTTTCTCTAATTACACAAGTAATTTGAAAAATATTTTGACATAACCATTTGTCTTTGTCTTATCCTTTAGGAGTGAAGAATGCTCTAATTATTTATTAATGTTGGCCCGCTATCACCATGTTCTTCAATGGATTGTGCATTGCCACTAGTATCAAAAGTTAGCTCTTCAGCAGACACTTCAGTTTTTTCTTCTTAGTGCTCTTCAATTTCCTTAATTCCTAGGAATAAGCCTTTACTGTACTTCCCTCCTTTTTACACTCCGTCTTTCAGTGTCCATTTTTTTTCATAATTAAAATAGTGTAATCCCAAGCTATAGGATTGGGTCTTGCTACTTTGACCACTTTCACTAGATTTACTAGTTATTTGAAGGACTTGCAAGACTAAAATTATGGAATTAGGAAGTCGGGTTTGAATTATTATGGATACCAGTTTGAGAACCCTAAAAGTTTAAATCACTAGTACATTAACTAAATTGCTTCTCCAACTATAAATCATGTCGGTATACTTCTGAAACAAAGTGTGGATCGAGTTGTTAACATATATATTTCCACAATGTTAATTTTGATGATAACAAACACGATTAAGAATGATTAATCTTTTAAGCTCAAATTATTTTTTATATATTTTAAATAAATCATTATTTTAACATTATAAAGGCTCTATATTTAACGGAAAAATGATTTATGAAATTAGTTGTTTTTCAAGTTTATGATTTAATTGAAAGAGTTTTGAAAACTTTGAAATCAACAAGTATTGCTCAAAATTTTGGAGGACTTATTAGAAAAGTTTCATAACATTTTGAGCCATATCATAATTTCAGAAAGTTTTGGGAATAGTAACCATTGTTTAGAGATTCTGAAATTGGACCTATTTGCAAGCTTTCATAACGTTTTGGGCCATAATATAATTTTATAAAGTTTTGGGGTCAAACAATAAATTTTAAAAAGTAATTTCACTATAGTGATCACTGTAGCAAACGGATAACCGTTTACTAGAAACGGCTAACCAATAATTTCCAGAAAATTTGTTCTGTAAAGTATTGTTAAAATGATGATTCTGGAAAATAACGGTGAACTGTTTACTGAAAACGGTGAACCAATTATTTTCAAATTGCTAACTTTGAACCGTTTAGTGAGAGCGGTTAAGCCAAATTTATTTTGCAGGTCTCTGGAAATTAACGGTGAACCGATAGTGACAAACGGTCAACCGTTTATTTGAAATTCAGCTCAACGGTAATTTTGACCAGAATAAATGATTAACCATTTACAGTTAACGGTGATCCGTTTATGGGCAGACAGTCAATAACGGCTAGTTTTTCAGCTCCAACTATAAATAAGCTCAATCAATTCAAACAAGAACAATTTCAACGATCATCATTGAGCAAAATATTGAGAATACAACTTTCATTGAGCTTTAAATCCTTGTATTTATCTCATTCATTCACACATTGAGCTTTCATTTGTGATCAAACACATTGTGTGAGAGAAATTCATTTGTAATCTTTTTTTGTAAAATCAAGTTAAAAGATTGTAAGTGTTGGGATACACTTGGGTTAAGAGATTTGGGATAATCTCTTATTGTGAAAGTCCATTGACACCTTGGAAGTCAATTGTAAGCATTTGAAGCCTTGGAGGCTTGCTTAGTGAAATCCTCAAGCCCGGTGAGCTTGGAGGCGTGGACGTAAGCGGAGATTGCCGAACCACGTAAAAATCATTATGTTTGTTTTCTCTTCCCTTAATCTTTTTATTGTGCTTGATTGATTTATTTGTTATTGTTTTAAATCCGTCTTAGATTTGCATTGAGTTTTGTTTTAAAGTTGAATAATTTTTAATATTCCAATTCACCCCCCCTCTTGGGTTGCATAACTAAAATTTCACGAGTAAATTTATCTGATCTTGAAACTGTGATCATAGGCCCTTAACATAGTCGGAAACTTGTTGTTCTTTTGTCTCTATTAAGCCATTACATGATACCAACCAATGAAATTCTATGGTGTAATATTGATTGATCAAAAAATTTTATAATTGTTGGTATAACAATTTAGCATAATTATTGAGGTAAGAATGCACCACATAAGTGGTTTTTCAACTTTTTTCAAGAGTCAATCTTCTTTTTGCCTTGGCTCATCCTTATGAGTTCTGTTTGTTTCCAGTAAGGTGTTGCCCTTCTATAAAACCAAGTTACAACATGCGAGATTAGCTTATTGTCAGGAACTTCTTTATATTCAAAAGCTTCCTCAATGGCATTAATTCCCTCTAATAATTCTTCTAGCTGGCCAACATCTTGGAATTCAGGCATGTCCATTCTCAACCCAGATTCTTATCTTCTGTACTTAGTAGGCTCAGTTTTATGTCGACAATTAGAGAATGGATTAGTGGAGTTTTCACTTGATTTATCTTCGCGTTCTAGTGTACAATGACAATCAATGAGTAACTCTGCCATTTGTGCAGTTAACATATAAATCCTACCTCCCATGCTAGGCATAACTTCATCTCCAGGAACATCATCTTGGTCATAAAGTTAATTGAATTTTGTAAGAGGAGTTGGTTTTAAAAGAGTTGGGGGATAAACTGAAAAATTGAGTAGAATTTCTAGGTAAAATGGTAATTAAGTAAAAAGTTTTGGTTACCGGTGATAGTGGTCGGAAATCAAGTGCGCATAAGTGGATCTAAAAGATTTAAGATTTAAGGTCGGTAAGTATGATGGTGGTAGTAGTTTGTCTGAAAAGATGGTGTTTTGGCTAAAAATTAGAGATAACGACGGCGTCTTTATGCTGGTTTTGATTTTCGGCGATTGATGCGCAGATCAACGGTGGCAAACAAAAAGTTGCCCTGGTGGAGAGGCGTTGATTGATGGTGGTAGTGTTGGCCAATGCACAACAGAATCTGATGAACAAAGGATGTGGCGTGATATGCTTTTAGGTGTTTTTTTTTCTAGTTATTTAGTGGCGGAAAGGTGGCATTCACCATTGGATTTGGGTGGCCAACTTCCTTTAATTGTGATGATAGTGGTTGATTAATGGAAGGGTGATAGAAAAAGTTGCCAGTAGCTGTAGACGACGGCTGTTGCCGTGGCCTCGAATTTTGATGTTTTTTTTGTTGTTTCTATTTTTTCTAAATAAAATAAACAAAAAAAAAAGATAACGTTTGCTGGTAGATAAGAGGAGATTGGTAACACCATTTTTTTAATCTTTGATGCGAAACTAACGCAGCACAAGATTAATTTTCTAATATATTCATTGATTCTTCAAAATACTGGAATAAAAGAATAATAGAAATTCATGTTGATTTGAAAAAATACCATGAACCTAAGGGTTAAAACTCATTAATTCCATAAAATGCCAAGAATTAACTAAACTAAAAAACTTACACACAACTTTGAAAACTGAAAAATATTATTGAACTCAAATTTACATTTAAAGGTTACAAGAGAAGACTATTTAGACTATTAGAAATTATCTAAACCATAAAAAAAAATCATAAACCAATAAGGAAAGAGCAATAAACTTTTAGACAATAAAGAAACTAATTTAAATAAGATAAGGGTTCCTAATTTGAAACTAATCCGATATTGGAGAAAAATCACAGCTGCCCATGACAATGAAAGAAATATCCTCTATGCAAAAAAATATTACAATTATTCTATTATTTTCCTCACATCCAAAATCCTAATAAACACCCAATTCTTTGAATAGATCTATTATTTCTCTCATATTAGAAACTATCTATTAGTAGCGAAAATTGAGTAATTAATAAGTGAACCCAACCTCCTTATATATAATTGACATGACTCAAAATTGTTTATTGCTCCTAATATAAGAGTTTCTTGTTATAATATTATCTGGTGAGTCTGGGTCAATCCAAGGGAAAAGATTTAATTTGTTAATTTCCTTTAATTTATCTAAAAATTAAAAATAATTTAGATGCATGCTATTTAATTTAAGTGAAACTATGGAAAAAAATTATTTAAGGCTATAGATCCACTCTTAATAGTAGATATAATTTAATAAATTCTTTTCTTTTTATTTTGTTTATTGCCCAAAAGATTAATTGTATAAATTATCATCATTTTCCATTAATTTTATTATGGATTAAGTACTTAATGTGCTAAAACTCAATTTGTCTACAAAAAGTCAAATTACCATTTTACCATACTTCATACTAAAATATTAAGTATCTATTGCGCCAAACTCTCTTGTTTGTTTACAATAAATCAAAATTTCAAAATATAAAATATGGATAAAATTAGATAGTAAATAATTTAATTTATAAAATAAAAATAGAATTTAATTAAATCTTATATTTTTACTAAGAGTTTAACCTTATTCTAACTTTTATTATTTAGCTAAGAATAGTTGAAATAAAAATAATCGTTACAATTAATTTACACATAGCTAAAATTAAAATAATTCAGATTGAAAATAAAACTAAATTTACTCATGAATTAAAATTCCAACTTCGAAAATAAATTTCAAGAAAACTAAATACAAAAGAAAACTAAACCTTTTGTTTCTCATTCTTCTTCTGCATGCTACCTCTAATTGTTTTTAAAACAATTTCATGCTCAAGCTCTCGTTCTCTCTTTTTTTATGGGCAGGAGCTGCCTCATCCCTTTTCTTATTTTATTATTATTTAATTTTTTATTCTTATCTATATCTATATATAAAGTTGAGACTTGAGGAGGTGATGTGGCATTACCATTTCTCATCTTTGTATATTCTCTATTATCTAATAAATAGAGAAAATTTCTTTTAAATTTAGCTTTTCATCTTTTCATAATTAATTTGATTGTTATTACATAATAACAATTATGTAAAGATTTTAAAGAGGCATATTCTTTGTAATTAACATCCAAGGGGGAGTGTTATGAATTTATTAAAATAAATGTAGATGTTCATAACATATATCTCTTAGTCTCCCCACTATCTCCCATTAGAAACCTTTAACTTCCCTATAACTCCCACTATCTCATAAGGAATTATGATCCATAATTTTTCATTAATTTCATGGAGTGATTATGTAACTATAAAAGGAGAGCTCATCTTTTTGTTTTGTACACACACAATTGGAATGAATAAAACCACTCTATAATATATTCTCTCATTTTATTCTTTATCTTGCGTTGCTTCTTTATTTGTATTGCTGGCTAATAGTTTTTTTATTTTTTATAAGGCTGCCTCATCTTTTAAAAAAATCAATTCATATTTTTTATCAGTTTCATCAAGTGTAAAGTAAAAAAAAAGATAATACTAAATTCTTTTTTCAAAGTTGCGTGAAACGCGGTTCTATTTTCTAATTATTTTAATAATGCAAAGGATAAGCAAGCGACAGCCGCCTGCCACTTGCTTACCTTGACAAAGTGGCTCCACTTTTCCCTTTTTTATTTATTTTTTATTCTTTTATTTCAACGCAATCCATTTTCTTTTTCTTCTGCTTTCAGTTTTGATTCTTTGTTTATTCTTAAAATTTATCTACAATATTTTTTTAAAAAAAATTATCTACAATAGAAAATTAAGACAAAATTAACATACTATAATTTAATTTAACATAAAATTATATTAGGAAAATACTAAGATAATTTATAAGTTATGAGCACATTAATCAACATTATAAATGAAAAAATTGATAATTTTAATCTTTATTAAATGTATACTTTATAATGTTAATAAAAAAATAATTATTCTTGTAAGAGAAGTATTCATTTCTTTATTTAAATTGTATTCCTCCATAAATAACTAAGTTTTAAAAGAAATTACTTATTTCTAAAATCGGAATCCTTCTAAATTAGAAAAATATCCTAAGAAATCTCCTAATAATTAGGATACAAATCGTTATTGAAAAGGGAGGCATATTTCTTAACAATTTCCACGTTGATTAGTTTTTCAATTAGGCGATAAAATGTGATCCATCGTTCACCCACAGGACAATGTCCTCTCCACTTTCTTTAGTCTATTAAAACCTCACATCAAGCTTATGAAAATCATTTTTTTTTATGGGTAAAATCTTGTCCTCTATCTAACAATTATAATTCTCTACATGAGGTTTGGTTTTTTATGGTTTGGTTCAGTATTTTTTCTTAGAAAAAGTCAAATATTCCAGTCCAATGCAAGATCAAAACTCTGGTTCAGTTTTTGGCTTAAAATTTTAGATTCGAAGACCGAACAAAGAAACCAAAAATAATTTTTAAATTAAAAAATGCCACCTAGCATTTAGGGGTGAGGTTGAATCGAACCGATTTAGTTAGGTTTTTTCAGTTCGGTTTGGTATTTTATAAGTAAAAAAACAAATGGATTAATACCGAATAGAAATTTCCAAATCGAACCGAATAAAAAATTTTAGTGTATTCCAAAATGGAACCGAACCGAACTGGTGCCCACCCCTAGTATTCAGTACATTTTGTTCATTTTTTTGAAAGTGCCTACTTTCATGTTTGGCTTCCATAAGAATTCTCAATCATCAATATAAAAATCCCACCATAGAGTTGCATAAATGCCAAACCATGCTTTATGTGCAAATCTTGTGAACCCACTAATAGCAACACATCCTCGTTTATGGCACGTCAAAAAAGATAAAACAGTCTCTTATGAAGGAAAAGATAAACCACTACCTGATATTATTAGTATCTTTATCTACTAATTTAGTTGTACTTGCTGAACTTTCTCCATTTTGACAAATTGTTTGAGGGATATTACCATTTTACTATCAAAATTTTACTGACATATCATGTCAGTACCAAGGTTTGCCGAAAAGTGCATTTTACTACCAAAGTTTTGCACCGTTATCAATTCACTATCATTCCGTTAACAACGTTAAATATTTGCTGATGTCATAAGGGCATCACAAACATTTCCAACTGTAAGAGTAAAATTGTTTGTTAATTTGATAGATAAATTATTATTTTACTACCAAGTTTTTAGAGAAATTATCATTTTACTACCGAATTTTTAGGGAAATTATCATTTTACTACCAAACTCTTTGGGGTAAAATTAACTTTTAACTCAATTTCTGTTAAACACTAACTTTTTCTTAACGGAATGATAGTGAATTGATAACGGCGCAAAAATTTAGTAGTAAAATGCATTTTTCGTCAAACCTTGGTACTGACATGATATGTCAGTAAAACTTTCGTAGTAAAATGATAATTTCCCTTTGCTTTAAGGCTCCTTGATTGTTTATATATATACCTACAAGGATTTCCACTACTAGAAACATGGTTTACATCGCCCTTGCTTTGCTCCTGTAACATAGATTAGATTATTATATATCCTTGATTTCAATCCGCCCTAAGCCAAAATTTATTCTCCCTTTGAAATTTTCTATTTCTACCTTCATAGGTTTCGAAAAACTCATTGCTGACATATTTGCTTTACGTTGCAAACTTAGCTCCAATTAAGGGTGGGCATTTTACCCGATCCGACCCAACCCGATAAATTTCGGGTTTAGATCGGATCGGGTCGGAATTGAAACCCGATCGGATTGAAACTTACAAACCCGATCGGGTTGTGATCGGTTCGGGTCAAATCCTACCCGATCGGTTCCCAAAAAAAAAAAAAATGATTTCTGGCATGTGTCTGTACTCCTTATTGAGCATATTTCCCTCTCCATTCTCCAACAGCAATCGAATCACACCAATAACCAATCCAAAAAGTTGGCAGCCATTCTGTCAAAATTCTTCTCAGAGACATTTTAAATTTTAATAAAGAAAATAAAGTTGCCTTAGATGGCATTTTGCAAGTGCAATGATGACTGAAGCAATCCTCACCCTTTTATGTTTTTGTCCAATTCAATCATTCAAAAGAGATCTTATCTTCTACCCAACGCCGAGCAATTGATAAATTTCGAGCATTTGACAAATTGTTTAAGAACAGAACAATTTCTTTTTGGAGGAAAAAAAAAAAAAACAAAAAGGGGAGAGACCGAGAGAGGATGAGAAAGAAACAAAGAAAGAAATTTGTCACGGGAAACAAATTTGAATTTGTCATGCTGCTGCACAGCACACACACAGAACACTAGAACAGAAGTCACAAGCTGCCAGCCACTGAGCCACACACACATAGTCACATACGCTGCTGCACACATAGAACTATAGAAGCCACAAGCTGCACACTGCACAGCACACACAAGTCACAAGCTGCACAGCACACACACTGACACTGTGACACACACGCTGCAAGTGCACAGCACACACACACACACGCTGCACTCAACAATTCACTCGCAAAGACGCAAACCTAACACACACACATGCTGCCTGTCAGCCACAACTTCACAAATCACAAACACAAACACAAACAATGAAACAACTGAACAAGGCAGCCGCAACCCGCAACCCGCAAGTCTGCAACCAGCCACCACAAGACGCGATCTGTTGCTGCCAACTGCTGAAATCACGATTTGTTGCTGCCAAGTGAAGTCGCGACCAGCTGCTGCCAAGTCAAACCCGTCCAGTCGTGAGTCGTGAGCCGCCCGCATCTCCGAGATCTGCTGCTGCCAACTCCCAAGTGAAGCCGCGATCTGCTGCCAAGTGAAATCCCGTCCGTCCAGCCGTGAGCCGTGGCCACCGATCTGCTGCTTGAAGTCCGAATCCTCTCCACCCGAACCCGATTTTGAAGCTTTCCGGTTTCCACCTTCCACTTTCAAGCTTCAAGCCTTCAACTTTTTGACCCGTTTCCTAAGTGTTTCCTGTTTCGTTTCATGGTATATATACACTATATAATTAATTAATTATATATGCTAAATAGTTTATTATGTAATTTAGTAATTGTTTATTATTTAATTGTTGTAATGAACGAATTATGTATTTATAAATATTAGTAATAAAATCAAGGAAATTTTGTTAATTATTGAGCTCATCAGAAATTATTTTTTTTCATATATAAAAAGGAATTGTCGATTGGTGGGTTTTGTTAATTGATAATTGATAATTGTTAATAATTGTTAATAATAGTTAATAATTGAAATAATATTAATTGATAATTGTTAATAATTGTTAACAATAATTAATAATTGATTTTTTTATGAATAAATTAGCACATTAGGTAGATTAAATATTAAAATTAAGTATTATGTTGCATATGTTTTATAATTATAATGTGTTTATGTTATGTAATTATGTGTACTTGTGCAGTAGCTTCAAGCTTTCAACCCTAAACAAATTAATAAATTTAATTAATATTATATTATATGTTAATCATCCGTTAAGTTGTTAAGTACAAGTAACTTGGACTTGAAATTAAAGGATTTAATTTATAATAAAAAATAAGATATAGATAGACAAATAATATCATATTATTTATTATGGGGAATGGGTAATTGGATATTATATATTATATTAAAATTAAGTATCATGAATTTCTTACTTTTTGTTTATGGAGCATGAACAACTTGAATTGAAATTACTAATTTTTGTTTATGGATTATGTTAATAATATTTATGTGTTTTGATTTTTGAATTAATAATAACATTTTCTTTTCTTTTTTTAGTTGAAATTAGTAAAAATGACTACAATTAAGAAAAATGTCTTAAAACTTTCATAAAAACTACAATAATAGGAAAAAAAAGAGCTCAAAATTGTATTAACCGAATTTGACCCGAATTGACCCGAATGGATCCGACCTAAATTGACCTGATTTCAACCGACCCGAATTGACCCGAATTGACCCGAACTGACCCGAATTGACCCGAACTCAATTCAACCCGTTTTAAATCCAACCCGAACATAACCCGAATTATTGACCCGACCCGAACCGACCCGAACTAAATTTTGCCCACCCCTAGCTCCAATACTACTTGCTAGGGATTTTAAATCCCACCCAAGATACAACAGGCAAAAATATCAAACAAATAACAAACAAAAAATATAAATGAAGAACAAACAAAACACCTAAGACAAGAACTTATGTGGAAAACTCATATATTGGAGAAAAACCACAGCCACCAAGATGATGAGAGAAAATTCTGCCATATGAAAAATTATAAAAATTACCCTAGTATTTTCCTCACACTCAAAACCCCATAACTCCTAAATTTCTCAATACCTACATTTCTCTTGCACAAAAAATTATATACCACTAAAGAAAACTGAGTGATTAACAAGTGAACCCAATTGTATTGACCTGTCCCAAACTCCGGAATGGATCCAAGGGTGGTCCTTAGATCACATATAAACTTAAACTGTCTATCCAATGTACATAAGTGGATCTATTCCTCAAGCAGTAGAAGACTTCAAAATTTTGTCAATCATCTACCTTCCTCAATTCAAATCATTTTCCTTACTCATCCTTAATCAATCTTAATCTTTGGGAATCATATTAAACCATATATAATGAATACGAAACTCAGTAAGCAAACTAGTTTCGCATATATCAAAATATATAGATACTCTTATACATTACAAATGCAGGATGTGCCATTGTCTTTTAAGAGCATCATTAAACCAATTCTTTAAAACTTCATTTATCACTTCTAAACTTCACATTTCCTTTCAAATTACTTGAACTATCTTCATTCAATTACCACTAAGTAGGACTCTTACTTAACATTCATATGTTTTCATAATACTTACTCTGGGCTTCACTTAAGCATCCTTCACCCACTTATTTTCTCAACATAACTTATAAAAGGGCTACCAAGCAAGTAACAAATTTAAGTATCCTAGAAAAAAAAAAATACGAACTTCTATTCTTCAAATTCAATTTGTTAAAATTCACTTTCTCATTTTATAGATAAGATAATGCATATTTATGTCTATGCCAACAAATCTTCGCTTATGCATTTGCCCATATACACAATCACTCTCAACACATCACATAAACATATGGCAAAACCATACAAATCAATATTTGTAATATCAAAATACACATTCCAAATCGTAATTCATTTAGAAGTGTAGTTTAGTTATCTTTCGGCATGCACAAGTAACAAAAGCATATCAAAATCCTTGGCCTAAAATCAATAAAACAAAAACTCTCATAAGATTCACAATTCAAATCATAATCATAAACTCCATCATCCTTAAATTTCTCATTTTAAACATCTCTTTTATGTTCTAAAAACAAAACAGCCTCTATTCTTTGATTTTTAGAAAATTATTCCCTAATTAAAAAAAATCTAAAATTTTATAGAGCACATGTTGATATATTGAAAATTTAGAGGCAAAAATTTCATAGCTTACTTACTTAAAAAACAATAGAAAATAATTAACTTTTCAAACATGATAAAATCTATCAAACTTTTTTTTTACTTTGAATATACTCACTTTAATATAAAACAGTTTGTCACTCTATCATAAAATCATCAAAATTTCCAAAACCCTACTAGTCATATATACAAATCACTAATCCAAATTTCATAGCTTTTGAAGAGGTCTAGGTATGATAAAATAATTTCATAATTCACATTCTCAGTGGAAATAGAAATTTCTAGGCTTTTAGATTTTAGAACTAAGTTTGAAAAATCATAATAAATTGAAATCTTATCTGATTAGGTTAAAGCAATTTCAAAAAATTCTTGAAGATATCTAGTTTATCATATCCAAAATTTAGATTCAAAATCAATTTGTACAAATTATTATGATTTCTGAAATAACTCAATATTAGCATATTTTCTATAAAATCTTACATTTCTATTTTTACTACTATTATCTAATCATGCTTCTCTATAACAAATAAGAAAGATCAAGAATCAAAGTTTATTTTCAATCTTTTCTCTCAGCACAAAATCCACTTCAATTGAAACAACTTTGATCTCATGAACCTCTCTCTTGTGTTGCTTATGGCCGAACCTATCTAGGAAGACAAGATTTCTTTTTCTTTTCTTTCTCACTTTGCCGATCGATCTCTCTCTCTCTCTTGTAAAAACAAGGATGACATTTTCTATTTGTACTTGGGTATTATGGTTACTAAGGGATTGAAAAAGACTAAAATACCTTTGCTCTAATGAAATGACTAAAATGCTCTAGAAGATAATATAGGGTAATACACCAACCTCCCTATGTATAACAATTAGTTCTTAAAAGAGAAGTATTCCTTTTTAAATTTTATTCCTCCTTGAATAAGTTAAAGGATTTTTTTTAACTTAATTACCTAATTAACTTAATTTCAATTAGTTGAGTTATTAAACTGATTTTTTTTTACTTTTTACTTAACCTAAAATGTTGAAAGACATAATTAAAAGATATTCTCCAAAATATCTCCATCTAATTACTTTATTTCCATCCCTACCTCCATAAAACATACTAACTAACATTATTACTCGTCTCAATAACTTGTGATGATACAGTAGTAGATTATTAATATTTTTATTTTTTATATTATTTAAATTAGCACTAAATATCTTTTTATGAACATTTTTCATATAATACATCATAAGTTACAATAAAATTGATCAACATGTTCTAATTTAGAATATTAAAAGTGGTACTCACTTAAATATGATTTATGTTATGATAAAATATTATTTTATTTATGTTCATTGAGATGTTTATTATTTATATAACAATTAAAATTTGTAGGGGCACAATTTTTTCTTGAATGTTGTAAGATACAAAGGTGTTAAAAAAATAATTTATATCGATATTAACAATGTAATAGTGAGCCTTGACAAATGATAAGTAAATACAGTAGAAAGGACGGCTTAGATTCTTAAGCATTCGTGTTAGAATTTGACCTTCAAGTAGCCCTATAACATGCCCAATGCACACAACGACGGTGATTAGAATGACATGAAGATTTCAATGTGACATACACATATATGGTATGAATCACTATCATACTGTAATGTATATATGATGAGCATTAATATTATTATATGATGTATATATGGCATGAAATTAACATATGCATTTGAGAAGAATCAAGGTCTAACATGTTATTCCCATATAGAAGATGCAAGACCATTGTCTGCATTTAGAAGATGAATCGCTCATTTATAATAAGTCTTTGAAGAGTGGGAATATAATTTTCTGTATTATTTTTTAAAATTTCCAAATAATCCTTGCCTATTATCAAAAAATTAAAAAAAATGGTTTTGAAGAACACGTTTTCGAAAATGATTCCAATTGAATGCATTATTTTAGACCTTGAAATAATGAATGTGACATCATAGACGGGGGAACACGCAAGTTACAATTGCTTATAGAAAATCTAAAGGTCCATTCGGTACCATTTTGACCCATCGTTTTCATTTGATTTTCAAAATATAGATATAATACATGTTTGGTGGGCTAAATTCAAAAAATAGGTTACAAAATAAGAAATTCAAATCCTCTTTTATAACTAATGAAGTAAAAATATGTTAAATATGTTCTCTATATATTACAAAATTAAACTAAAAAATAATATAAAAACAAAACCCAAAAGCTCATTAACCTTATCTCTTCATCAACAACTCTCTCTCTCTCCCCCCTTATCTCTCCTAATCTAGTTACAATAACTCTTCATCCAATAGCGCTCTTTGTCTCTTTATCTTCATCCAACAATACTCTCTTTCTCTCTCTCCATATCTTTCTGGATTTTCTCTCTTTGGATGTGCTGGCTACTGCTCCCTATCTCTACTGCTACTGTTACTTCATCTCGGCCGTAGTCGCTGCTACTCTCTCGGCACCGTCTCTTGCTAGTATTTATTTTATTTGATTAAATATTTTAGTAATTATTTTTTAGAGCATGTAAATATGATATTGTTGTCTTACGATTATCATTGCCATGATAATGGTTTCATTGCAAATGCCATTTTGTTAATGAAGCACATTTTGAGTTTGTTGTTTGTCACTCCAAAAATGTCGTTTTATTAGAGACAAAATGATTTAGTCAAATTCGGCTTTTCTTATAAGAGAGAAATAGAGATTTCAAAGTTTTGCTTTTGATGGAAATCAATTAAATAGTCTATAGCTTGGGGAAGTGAGAACAAAAAGTAGAAACTCATTTTACCAATTTAATTAATTGATTATAATACAATAGCATTAATTATAAATTTTTATTGTGCCCTGAAAAAATGAGTTAAAAAAATTTGACGAAAGCTTGGTCTTCATTTGAATTGGTCAATTTGTAGTAAAATATATTTGATTTTGATATGTTCAATTTTTAATCTGTGACATATCGCTGAAATGGCTTTCATGCTATGTTGAATTTGATTAATTCTAAACGTTTAAGCTATGTATGTGTAGGAGCAGTTTCTTTAATGTGATTAATATTTGATATATGCTATTTTTCTTAATTTTTTTTGGTAACATTCAATTTTTAATCTATGATATGTTATTGAAATGGCTTTCATACTATGTTGAATTTGATTAATTTCAAAAGTTTAAGCTATGTATGTTTAGAAGTAGTTTTTTTAATTTTATTAATATTTGATACATGTTATTTTTTCCAAATTTTTAGTAACAAGATGTAGATCCACACGATTTTGATGGTGAGGATAAGGTTGATTGGTCTAGCCGGACTGAAACCACCTTTATTCGTATAGTGCATGTCCATGTTAAAAAGGGTGATTTATAAACATCAACTTTCATTAAGAAAATTTGGGCCACTATAAGTGATGAGTTATTTGAACAATTCTAATAAGATTTAATGTAGGGCAACTTAAGTACAATTTTAATAGGTTGCGTAAAAAACATCGACAATTTTTTACTTAATAGCTCATATGCGGTTTGGTTGGGATCCTATTTCAAATACGGTCATAGCATCGGAAGCTGTTTGGGCTAAATATATTAAGATAAAATCTATATTCTCAGTATATTACGTAGTTTTGTATGAAAATAAAATATTTGTTTGGTTTTGTACACTTATTTTTTCCACAAAGAGTGCCTGGAGTGAAGTTACATCGTAAAAAAATATTATAGCACTACCAAACTCTAGGGGAGATATTCAACACCACTACAACTTATGGCCATTTACACTTTTCCTTTAACCAAGTTCCATTGTCCTCGGATGAGGGTTGTGAATTAGAAGAGAATTTTCTTGGCCATGGAGTTCATGTTGATATTGAGGATGATGTCAATTTAATGGAACCTCTTTCTGAGAGTAGGATAAGAAAAAGGCCCCATCAACCAGTTACAACTTCAACTGAGCATGGTAAAAAAAAAAAAGGAGTGAGTTTCATAGTATTTTAAATTGGTTAGTTCAATGACAAATGCCAGATTGGAGATGGTTAAATGTAAAAATGTGGAGTCAACTTATCAATGTGTTGAAAAGTGCTCTGTGGAAGAGTGTATCGAAGCTATGGAGAAATTAGGAGATGTTGATGGAGATACATACAACAATTGAAGGATAAGCTAGTGCCTAGTATTGAATGGAGGAAACCTTTTTTGAGCATGCTTGAAAATACAAAAAGATAGTGGTTAACTAGTTCATAGAATGTTCTTTAAGATGTAATGTGTTTAACTTGGATGTTGTTGATTGTGAACTATGTGCCTGCTCAATTTATAGTTTAAACCTTGTAGTACTTTTATTTGTTGAACTTTATTTTATTTTTATGAGTCCAAATTTATGTGTTGAACTTTATTTTATCTTTGTGAGTTGAACTTTGTAATTTATTTATTTATTTATTTGGTACAATATTATTAGATGGTGTATGAACTTGTATTTGCATGCTCATTTTATTTTATATTTTTGGGATCAATTATGATATATTTGAGATATAATTTGTGAATGTTTTAATCAGAGCAAAAAAATGAACAACAACAACAACAACAACAATGAAGATGATGCTATTGAAAGTTTAATAGATATTGAAGAAGAGCTTTTAGAGGTAGTCATTGCTATAAAAAATACATGAGAAACAACGCGTTTTTAAAAGGCAATGTTATATAGAACAATTGTTCAGTATTGAATTTGTTCAAGAGTTGTTAAATGGTCAGTCTAACAGGATGTATAACATGTTTCGCATGGATAAAGAAGTTTTTATTCGATTATGTTTTACACTTGAACATTTACATTTGTTAGAGCATGATAGACATGTTTGTATCAAGGACCCTACGGTAATATACTTATATATATTGTCCAATGGCACTATTGTGTGGGTTTTATCTGAGTGTTTTCAACGTTCAATCAATACTATGATTACACATTTTAAGCGTGTGTTAAAAGTACTTTGTCGCTTAGCAAAACACATTATAAAAGCAAAACCTCAAGGGGAGATGCCACCAGAGATTAGAAACATTCTATTTTTTTTTTCATATTTTGAGGTAAGAAATTTAATACATGTTACTTCAATGTTTATGTGAAATTAACATTTGGTTAATAAATTAATAATTGTTATATATTTTTAGAGAAGTATATTAGTGTAATTGATGGAACCCGCATTGCTGCATGGTCAACATCACATAAATAGACATCATATCAAGATGGAAAAGCTCAGGTGACTCAAAATATTATGTGTGCATGTTCTTTTGATAGGATGTTCACATTTATATATACGGGTTATGAAGGTACTGCCAATAACTCAAGCATATTTATAAATGCCTTAAATAGACAAGAAAATGGGTTTCCACATCCAGAAGAAGGTAAGAATATTGTGATATATATTGCCTTTTTTTCTAATTCAAATTCTATTTTATTGTTTCCATGTTTTAGGATATTATTACGTTGTAGACTCTGGATACATAAATATGAAAGGATTTTGACACTATATAAAGGTGAGAGATATCATTTGCATGATTATAGAGGACCAGGTCGAGCACCTAGAGGTCGTCAAGAATTATTTAATTATAGACATTCATCATTGCATAATGTAATTAAGCAATGATTCGGTGTTTTAAAAGCTCGATTTTCAATTTTAAGGGATACGCATAATTATAGTTTACTAAGCAACATCTAATTCCAATTGCAAGTTGCGTTTTATATAATTTTATTCGATGAGAAAATGCAAGTGATAGGTTGTTTGAGAACTTTGACGTGCAAGATATGGTTATCAATGAAGAAGAATATACTAGTACACCACTTACTAATATTGATTTATTTCCGCAAGTGTCGCAAAGATGAATGCTACTAGAGATAGAATTGCAACTTGTATGTGGCATGATTACACACGTAATGCATCATGTCTCCCATGTAAGTTTTTATAATTATTTTATTTAAATCATGTGTTGCAATATGTATCTTAATTATAGTGTAAAAACAATGACAATGTAAAACTTTTTTTATTAGTGCTAAAACTAGAGCTTTATTCTCATGTAATTTTTTATAATTATTTTGTTTAATAATTTATGGTATGTTTGTGTATGTACTAGTCAAACAATTATTTTCTAACAATAAGTATGACTTAAATATTTAGTAAAAACTGCTTTTGAAAACGATACTACTGAACACATATTCCATGTTTTATCATTTTTAATTGTGTCTGCCGAACAAATGTTACTATTTTTTCAGTCTTAAAATACAAGATACAAAAAATGATACCAGACGCATATTTAAATTCAAAATACAGCAGCTGTAAAACACCATTTTCATTCTCGTTTTTATTTTTAGAAAATACTAATTCAGAAATAATACCAAATAGGCCCCAAAATTCCTATTTGTTATTAGTAATTTTTTTCTCTATTAAGTTAAAATAACGAATGCAAGTTTAAAATCATTTTATATATGTATCTTTTCTTTTCTTTTAGTATAATCTCTTTTAAGTTTTTCTATATCGATTTTCTAATTCTGTTTATTTAAAATAAATTTATTGATTTAATGTATGTAATAGGACGGACCAATATTTTCTTCTTTTTGAGCTATCAGTTAGAAAATTGCATATTGAATAGTATTTACTTGAAGGATAAGACCCTTCAATATTATCAATTGAGAAGTGATGTCTTTGAAACGTTTATATTGGTTATAACTATCTATCGAAGATTAACAACCATGAGTGCATTATCAATAAATTAATATTTATTAATTGAAGTAGAATTTTATATTTTAGTTACTTATGTTGTTTATTATTTCTTTGACCAAAATTCATATTTTAATTTTAAAAGTTATCATTCATATACACAAACTCTTGTATAAATTTCTTTTATATATACTGATATGGTATAATTCAATTAGTTGGATGAAATAACTTTTGGCCTGCCACATTATTTATCTTTATTATTTTATATTTTCATCCAACTAATGAATTTATACAAAAGTTTATAATTCTATCATTACTCTTACAAAAAATATTAACAATGATATAAACAAATATATAGAAGCCCAAAAATTAATGTTAATACATTATACATTGACATAAAATTTATGTACATTATATAAAGACTTAAAAATTGATGTAAATACTTTTAAATTTAATATGCTAGAAAATAAAGTGTTAAATTTGGTCATTAGTTTTCTTTTTACTATATGCTTAAAACTCATAAAACATAAACTCTGTTTTCATGTTTTGGCCTCCCAATATAATTGTTGGTGCGATAATTTTTGCATGAGTATTATGGTAATATTATACTTATAAAGTTGGAATACAAAATTTATATCTCAAATAAGTTATCAACAATAAATGATTTTCATGTGGTTAGGCAATCGTTGACTTGTTACTTTTTATTACTAATGTAATTTGACAACACCAGTAAATGAACGTCACGTCCAGTGCTACAAGATACAAACTTCATATTCCAACTTTGCAAACATGTTATTACTCAATATTAGTACATAACATTTATAATATCTCAGCCGAAATTACATGCCATTAACTAGAGGCTATTTCCTTAGTGGGTCGACATTTATAATTAATGATAGTTATCATTTTATGCATAAATGGTAACTAAATTAATTATAATTAATATTTTTTTAGATGTTATTAATTTAATGCCAAATGCTACACCTCTAGATAAAGATAGAAATTTGATAAATGAATGGAGCGTAAAAGCTGAATATATGTTCTTTATGTTTAGGTATAACAATTCTGCATATACAAATTGAATGAATATAGTCACACATTCCAAATTTTTATCCTAAAAATCTATCTCAAAATTAGATAGTTAAATAATATAATTAATTCACTTGAATTTTATAAAAAATCATTAAGTAATATTGAATGTAGATCACATACTATATCATTTGGAATAACATTTGTGATAAGAATTTGAGATGTCTATCATTACTCATTTAAAATTTTAAATAGCATCACAGTATCTAAGTTACTCATTTAAAATTTTAAATAGCATCACAATATCTAAGTTTCAATTTGAATCTAATCAACTGATATAACATTCATCCATTAAATGACGATTGAGTAATTTTATGATTTATGAAATTCATCATCCAATAGATATATAATACATAGCATTAGGAATCAAATTTAGACCCACATACTAGGATCTTCAACATTATTGTTATAGCTTATGGCATAACTTTCAAAGTGAGAAAAAACCCTAATAGATAAAAAGAAATCGAATTGTTGAAGTGTGAACGAGAGAATCTAAACACAAGAATAGATGACAATTCAGATCCAGCCATGAGTGTTAGACGACATCACTGTTTGATATTGGACAACATGTTGTTTGGAAGCTCCAGTCTAGCGTATGACGTGTAATTAATGTCAGACAAGTACGTAAAATGAAGAATATGCAATCTACTGATCTACCTAACCGTTTAAGGCTCAAAACGACAGTCTTGAATGTCGTTTATCTCACATGACATGCACGTGGGAAATGCAGTTAAAGACGGTTAAAAGAAGCAAGAAAATTCTGGGTTTGTTTCCGGCTTGCATCTGTACCCAGAGGCGGATGCAGCACATGAACAGTGGGGGCTTGAGCTCCACTGATCAAAAAAATAAATAAATAAATAAATAAAAAATATTTTAATTTTTTAATTAGTCCTATTAAATTTATTAAAATAGTCACTATAAAATATAAATTTTATAAATTTTATATTTTTATTTTGAAAGAATATAAAAACATATATTTTAATTAAAAATAATGATAGCTCACTATTCAAAATATTTTCTATTCTAAAAAATATGGTTAATTCTTTTAGTTTAGATAATAATAGTAGAACGAACATTTTCAATAACAAAACTCATGAAGAATCATCTTTGAAATCGGATAGGATAAATGATAGTTTGGTTGTTTATATAGGAAACAATAAATTTAATAATATTGATAACGAGTCTATTGCATAACATTTTTAAACTATAAAAATTATTTTTATTTTGAAAGAATATAAAAACATATATTTTAATTAAAAATAATGATAGCTCACTATTCAAAATGTTTTCTATTCTAAAAAATATGGTTAATTCTTTTAGTTTAGATAATAATAGTAGAACGAACATTTTCAAGAACAAAACTCATGAAGAATCATCTTTGAAATCGGATAGGATAAATGATAGTTTGGTTGTTTATATAGGAAACAATAAATTTAATAATATTGATAACGAGTCTATTGCATAACATTTTTAAACTATAAAAATGCGTAGAGACTAATTATAAATATTTTATATATTCAAAATTTTAATTTTTTATATTTTACTATTATCTAATTTAGTCCCAGTAAATTATTTTTCTAGATCCGCCACTGTCTGTACCAACTTGCTGGATACTTCTAGCATTGTATATAAAGTTTCTTAGGCTGTGTGTTAGTTCATTCGATTCCTTGAAGTCTTCTCTGTAAGCTTGTAACCGATTTGTATCAATGAAAGAAGCCATAGCTCTGTTTCTCAAGAGGATGTAGGGCACCATGGCTGAAACTCTATAAACTTGTTCAATGTACTTTTCATCTTCATCTCTGTTGTTTCCGTTTTGATTAGCTTTAATTCACTTTTAATCCATTCTGTTATATTACTTTAGTCTAATATAATAAAATTTACTCCAATCATTCATAGATGGCATAAAAATTGGATTTCTGGAGGAATGGAATCACGAGCTGGGCAAAGAACGAATGTAAACTATATTTGGAAAATTGACCAGGTTTCATCATTCGAGTCGTTGTTAAGATCAGAATTGTCAGATCTATAACCCAAGATTAACCACCTCACTCACACACACACACACATATATATATATATATATAGGGCGGGCTCTAGAGTATTAGGGGTTTTAGGCGAAAATCTTTTATGAAATCTCCTTATATTTACGAGCTTCAACACTCAAAAAAATATAAAAAATATAAAAAGTTTAAAATTTTATTAATTTTTAACTATATATTTTATATTAACAATTAATACAATAATAAGAAACTTTAAAAAGAAAAGTAATCAAGAAGTTTTTATTTTAAATTTCCTCAAATTATTATTTCAAAAAACTAATTTTTTATTCAAAAGTAAACAAATAAATCTAACAGTTTTCTTAATAGAAAAGAGTGCAAGAAATTTTATAATGTTAAATAATTAATTTTTTAAATAGATAAATAATTTTTTAATATTTTTCTTAAAAAAATAAAATGAATTAATAGTTAAAACTATTAATTATAGCTTTTTAACAGTAAGAATATCAAATATAAAAATTGTGTAAAAACTTTTACTTGTAAGATAATTATCAATTAAAGAGAGGTTTAAAAAGTATGCTTTCTTATCATAAGTTAAAAAAAAATTTGAGTATATTAAGGAAATTTAAAAAAAAATGATTTTCTAACATATAAGGACTAAGTGGCTACAATAGAATCTTCCTAACATATAGATCTTTAGGTCACTGCCTAGTTCCCTTATACTTAAAGCGGCTTCCGTGTGTGTCTGTGTATATATATATATGTGTGTGTGTGTGTGTGTGTGTGTGCGCGCGCTTTTGGTACAGCAGTTAGTTATCAAGCTGGAGGCTCCCAAATATTTTTCTAGCAAACAGAATAACCTTTTCGGACAAATTTCATACGGTTAGATATATCCAGTGACATAGGATATTAAAAAATTGAGTCTTCATATAGTACAACACTGTATGATATACAACCTACTTTTTCCACTTGAACAACCGGTATTTTACCGGTTGTTCTTTTAATAATTAAAAAAAAAATCATTTTTAATGCAGAAAAAATAAAATAAAATAAAATAAATTAAGGAAATTTATAAACATTTAACTTAAAAAAATATTTGAGTGAGAAAAATATTTTTAATCGAAATGAAAGTTAAAAAAAGGTAAAATAATCATGTCCCAACACTTTTGGTTAAATTTCAATATATTAGGTAGATGTTTCAAGTTAATTTCACATGTCTCTAATTTTGGTTAAATTTTCTCACTAATAGGTTCATTTGTTTCTACTTTCTAATTCACTAGTTTTGTGTTTAATATTCCTATTAAATTTGTTAGATACTAATATTTTGGGTTAAATTCCAAGTAGATTCGTTTCTCGTTAAAAAAGTTCCTAAATTTGGTTATTCTTTCTCCCTTTTTGGTTTATATATTTCAACTATTATTCCACTGGTTTTGCGTTTAATGTTCCAATTAACTTGGTAAGATTCAAATTGTTTGGGTTAAATACCCAAATTATTTTTTTTGTTAGATTAGTTCCTGATTTTAGTTAAGTTTTTTTATTTATAGGTTCATATGTTTCAATTTATTATTCCACCGATTTTACATTTGATATTCCTAATAAATTCGTTAAATGCCAAAATTTTAGGTTGTGTTCTAAGTAACTTTCATTTTCCGTTGAATGAATTCCTAATTTTCATTCCACTTTCTCTCTTATTGGTTCATGTGTTTCAACTAATTGTTACTCTAATTTTGTGATAATATTCCCATTAATTTGGTAAGATTCCAATTATTCTGGTTAGGTACCATATTTATTTTTCATAATTTTATTTTTGGTTAGGTAAGTTCCTAATTTTGGTTATACTTTCTCCCTTATGGGTCTATATATTTCAACTATTATTTCACTGATTTTGCGTTTAATATTCCAATTAACTTAGTAAGATTCCGGTTGTTTGGGTTAAATACCCAAATTATTTTTTTGTTAGATTAGTTCCTAATTTTGATTAAGTTTTTTCATTTATAGGTTCATATGTTTCAATTTATTATTCCACCGATTTTACGTTTGATATTCCTACTAAATTCGTTAAATGCCAAAATTTTGGGTTATGTTCCAAGTAACTTTAATTTTCCGTTGGATGAGTTCCTAATTTTCATTGCACTTTCTCTCTTATTGGTTCATGTGTTTCAACTAATTGTTACTCTAATTTTGTGTTGAATATTCTTATTAATTTGGTAAGACTCCAATTATTTCGGTTAGGTACCAAATTTATTTTTCATAATTTTATTTTTGGTTAGATAAGTCCCTAGTTTTGGATATACTTTCTCCCTTATGGGTCTATATATTTCAACTATTATTTCATTGATTTTGCGTTTAATATTCCAATTAACTTGGTAAGATTCTGGTTGTTTGGGTTAAATACCCAAATTATTTTTTTGGTTAGATTAGTTCCTGATTTTCGTTAAGTTTTTTCATTTATAGGTTAATATATTTCAATTTATTATTCCACCGATTTTACGTTTGATATTCCTACTAAATTCGTTAAATGCCAAAATTTTAGGTTATGTTCCAAATAACTTTCATTTTCTGTTGGATGAGTTCCTAATTTTCATTGTACTTTCTCTCGTATTAGTTCATGTGTTTCAACTAATTGTTACTCTAATTTTGTGTTGAATATTCCCATTAATTTGGTAAGACTTTAATTATTCCGGTTAGGTACCAAATTTATTTTTGCATAATTTTACTTTTGGTTAGGTAAGTCTCTACTTTTGATTATACTTTCTCCCTTATGGGTCTATTTGTTTCAACTATTATTCTACTAATTTTGGTTTTAACCTCCCATTAACTTGGCAATATTCCAATTATTGGGTTAAATAGTCAATGTACTCGAATTACCAATAACAATAATATTAATAAGGTGAATTATGTTTAACCCCTTACTATTTTAGTAAATATCAACTTACTATATAGTACTAAAAAATCTTTATTACAACCCTTAATCTTTTTTAATATTTTGTCTATAATCTAAGTCCAGTTTTTTTTCTATTTTCTTCACTTCAGATCTCTTGAATTTGATTGTGTGTGTGTGTGTCTATATATATATATATATATATATATACTTGAGCGAGTAATCTTTATACATATTTATTCTCATTTTATCATTTTAATTAATTGTTTTTAGTTATCAAGTAAATTAATGCATTCATTTTCAGCTTTCTCTTTACTCTTTAAATAATTTCTTTAATTTTTCAAAAATTTGACAGTAGATTAAAAGTATATATAAAGGTGCGTGCAATTGCTGTGTTATTTTAAAAAAAATCTAATTTTTTAAAAGGTTTGACAGCATAAATTATAAAAAAAGTTTAAACTTACAAAAGTTGAAATTTTCTTAATTTATTTGTGTTGAATTATCCTTTTTCTTTTTTGG
>MKYO02023121.1:0-19522 GCA_002013955.2 Citrus medica | reverse complement strand
TGTTAATAAACTACCTTCATTATATTAGTTAACAAAACACCTACACAGAGGTTACTACCAAAATTAAGCAAATATAAAAGAATTCATAAAATAGCTCTTCAAAATCTAATTTCTCTTTAGCTATTTATTGTTCAAGAATAATTTGCCAAAAGAAGCTTATTTGTCATACATAACTGGATTGTGGTGCTCAGCTGACGAGCAAGTTGACTAATCTAAACTCATAATTCCCATCATCACCTTTGCATAACATATAATAGTTATATAGTGACTGAGAAACCACAAAATTCATGTGCTGAAATCAAAACATCATAGCAATTCAAGAAACTTGAAATTCATTTGTTGCTTTGAAAGAGGAGAATACATCCAGAATTAACAAGATCAAACTTTTTAGGACTACTGATTCATGATTGCATGAACAATATATATCATGAAAATAACATCTAATATGAAAAACTTACAAAATGCAATAGAAATTAAGCACCTAAAAATGTCTATATTAGATTTGTTCTTGTAAGTAAAATACATTCAAAATACAAACCTCGTTCATTTTTTTTTATTTGTTTGTTTATTTATTGTAGTTCCCACAATTCTTATGATTTGTCAGAATTCCCAAACACTATATTCGGGTAGACAAAGTACTTAAAAATAACTAGATTACAAATTATCAAAGCATTGTAAATGGTAGGAATATCGATATCACAACAGAGAAAAAAAACTCAAATCAATGTCTTTTTTAGCCTTTTTTTTAATGTTTCTAGCATGAAACATTAAAAAGAAATAAAATTATTGTAGAAATCAGCATTATACCTGCATTTACATTAGGAAACAAACGGAAAGAAGCAGAATGCATGTGACCTTAATTTTATGAATTCTTCAGAAGTAAAGAAATTCATGCTATCTAATCGGATTTCATTATTGAATTTCACAAGTTATATACACACATATATTATCACATAAATTTTTTTTTCAACCTCCATAATTCAGATGCAATTTTTTCTTTAATTTCAACTATCTAAACATTTGGACTGTTATATACACATATATACACACATATATTATCACATAAATTTTTTGTCAACCTCCATAATTCAGACACAATTTTTTCTTTAATTTCAACTATCTAAACATTTGGACCATAATTTTTATATTTGTTTCAATTAAGGCATAGTTCATCTATTTCATCAAATAAAAAATGACCAAATTACCCTAATAATATCAGTTAATAAGTTACCTTTATTATTACCTATAAAAATTACCTTAATTATATTCTTAGTAGATTTTCTTTGAATTGGTGACACTAAGCTCAAGCTTAGGCTACTCATCACTCATCAGCCTCACTTGGACTTGGATCCAACCACTTGAGAGGATGCCAAAATCATTGTTTGCATCAGATCGTCCGTCAATTTTCTCCCTTGCCAATCCATCTAGAATGGAACCATAAAACATGCAAGAAAAAAAAATGGCATTGAAAACTCTAATTGATAATTCAAAATACATAAAAAAATAATTACAGTTAATATCTAAATCCTAATAAGATGAGTTCAAGAAAAGGGAACTGAATTTATAAATTTTTTTTGCGAAATTCTTAAGCATAGATTTTGAATACAATTTCAAAGCTTGCTCATTTACCTTGAACTGTAAGTGTTCGAAAGAAGCCAACTTTTTTATTGATTGATTTTGGGAGATTAACGAAGGTGAAAAGATGAGGGATTTAGGGACTGTAGTGATAAAGACAGAAGGTAAGAGCGAGATTTACAAAATTTAGGAGTAAAAACTCACGGCGGCTGCTTGTTTTTCTTTTTGTTGAGCGTCTACAATGGCGGCCAGTGATATCTTTGAGTTAAGCGGCTAGGGTTTCTAACAATGGAAGAATGAGATGTATTTATATTTTGAATCAAAATTTGGGGAAAAAAATTAAAAACTTGTAAATGTACGCGGTATTAAAAAAATTGCTTTTTATCTTGGCGGTAGTTTTACCCACCTAAATGAAACCTAAGTACTTATTGTTTCACCAAAAATATAATATAATTTAATTTAAAATATATAGATATAAAATTTAAGCTTGTTAATATTTTTACATAATTTTATATTTTTAGTTGTTATATAAATTAACTTAATTTTAAAAAAATATAGATATAAATGTAAGATTGAATTCATTTTGTGATAATTGCACACTATTCAGTATACAAATCATGAACCATCAAGTGAGTGTAGTATTACTCAAATAATTTGATTTAATTTAGAAATGTAATTGTCATGCTTAAAGTATATAACTGTAAAAATAATTTAATATAACATTTTTCAATATTAGTTGCATTCAATTTGTAATTATCCATATTCTGTACCATTATAAATTTGATTAATATTTAGCCAAACAAAATTACTATACCAAAAAAAATTAAATAAAGTAATTAATTTGACATAATTTTGTTTGAATTAATTTGCATTAGAGATTGTTTGTGAGTTTTATTTAAAAATATCAAATATTAGATGCTTTATATTTGTCTAATATATGATTTTTTTTAGAGGGTATACAAAGAACATATTAATATTAGCCACTGATAACAACAACAACAACAACAACATTTGAGGCGTAAGTATGATGTTTGGTATAATAATTATTCGATAGTTGGATAAACATTACAATCATTTTCGTAGGTAGGGATTTAAGTCCTTATATGTGTATTGTGGTTTGTGGGACATTGAGATTGATTTCTTCCAAATATTTAGGAATGAATTGTTTTTATTATATGTTTAGATACTTGGATTTTAATGTGATTAAAAGTTGATAAAGTTGTTTTGATAGTTTTTTAGGCAAAACATCATTACATTTATAAAGTAATATAAAAATAGTTTAATTGATATATAATTTATTTTTTAATTAATATATAATTTTTTGTAATTTTTTATATTAAAAACATTATTCTTATTAGTACTTAAGTTACATTTTTAAAGTAAAATATCATTAAATTTATAACATAATATTAATAAAATAAAATAATTATTTTTGTTTAAATATGTTAATCTATTAATTTTACTTAATTATATTTTTATTAGTACATAAGTTAAATATATTAACTATTTTTTCATGAATTAAAAGAAAAAGTAGTATTTTCTTTTTTTAAGTTGAGGGGGCCTTTGATAGTTTTCTAATTTTAGATTGATTATCACAATATTTACCTAAAATGAGGGAGCGACATGATAGTTACCATTTAATATTTGCCTCTTTTAAGCAATTAAAATGAGAGTACCGATGGCCGGTTATTGATTGTATTAATAAAATAATAAAAAGTGGCTGTATGAGATACAAGCGCTGTATTAAAAGCCGACCCAAAAAATTTTTAACTTCATCGGCCTCCGAGGCACGACTTTCTTGATCTGAAGGTTATTAAGGAGCTACAAACACCCAAAATAATAATAATAATAATAAAAATAATAATAATAATAATAAAATTAAAAAAAATTGCACAAACAGATACATTGAACAAGGCATGGGTTGACAAGGCGGCAGAAGTGAAGAAATGGCACAGAATCGGACTCTTTCTTTGAGATATCAGATAAACAGATACATTCTACAAGCCACGGGTTGACATATTTTATAGCGGAAGCAAATAGCTTCTGTGATATTTTAGAAACAGTATATTTTTCACCTAAAATAGACACGTCATTCAATTTATGGCCATGTAAAAGACTCATATTAATTCCCCCCAAAGCCCAAACTAAAGCATATCAGAAATTAATGGTGTTAAATTGTTTATCAATTAGTAAGAGAAAGAGAGAACAAATAATCGACATAACAATACTTTAGAAGTAATTTTTATTCAGTTTAAAGTAAATACAAATGAGTAAAGACCTCTTGACAAACCACAAGTAGTAAGTAATAGATTATAAAAATAAGAGAAAATAATTCTTTTATTTTTTATAGAAAAGAGTTACTTTCATTAGATCAACTGAGTGATTATAGATAGAACTTGAGGGGCAAACGAGTCCTGCCAAATACAAGTATCACCATTAGCTACTACTATTTTAGCTAGAGCATGAGCCATTACATTACAATCTCTTGGAATATGCTGAATTTTAAACAAGTTTTCTTCCTTTTGCATTTCACTTTGAATATCAGCAATGATCTAACAAATTTCATTTTTGCTTCTCTTCTTTTGTAACGCAAGATCAACCACATCTTTGCAGTCTATTTCAATGATCAAAGGAGTCAAACCTGCATCAATGGCCACATGAATGCCCAACTTTACAGTTGCAGCTTCTATCAATGCTATATCTTCACTAAAAATTGTTTGCTTAATTGCAGTTGCAACAACATTACGTCCTTCATCTCTGATCACCACTCCGAGCCCTCCTCGGTGTGCATCTATATTCACTTTAAAACGTCTCTAAGGAGGGTTGAGCCAACTTGAAATTCTTTCCGAGGATGTTTTTGCTGATGTTTTCACTTTGGACATTTTAACTCTCGCATAAGCCTCCACTGTAGTTTTAGCTTTTGCACATAAGCCTCCATTGTAGTTTTAGCTTTTGCTACCAAAAATTTAGGACCTCAAATTTTACTCTCGAAAACAAATTTGTTTCCTTCATGCCATGCTGTCCAAAATAAAACAATTATCATATTCAGCTCCTCTTTACTTCTCCTTCTTGCTATCTCATGAATCATTCCTAGTAAATCTTGAGTACCAAGTGACTGCAAATAATCTTTAAAAGGGGTTAGCTTCCACATCTGTTTGATTGCGTTGTAATCCATTATAGCATGCATAACACTTTCTACCTTCATTTTACATCTTGGTCAACTTGGATCTTGCAAAACTTTCTTCTTCCATAAGTTTTCTGCTGTTGGAAGCAAATTCATTATAGCTCTCCACATGAAATTTTTTATTTTTTTAGGTAGCTCAAGGCACCAAATCACATTCTATTGAAAGTAGGTCCTTTTAAAGCAGGTTGGATAATCAAGGTGCTCGATTCTCTAACCTAGTTGGTATCCACTTTTTACTAAATATTGCTCCCTTTTGTCATAGTGCCATATAATTTTGTCTGGTTTTGGGCTAGTTGGAAGTGGTATACGTAGAATTTGCTCAGCATCTTTTGGCTTAAAATGCTAGTGAATCAACGATTCTTTCCGCTGTTGGTTTTCATCAATCAAATTTGACACCATGCTCTCCATATCTTAAGTTGCAGTTGTGATGGGTTTGAATGTCTGTGGTCTAGGAATCCAATGGCTTTTGAGCACTTTAATTCTATCTCCTAAGCTAATTCTTCATCTCATCCCCTTTTGAATAATTTGCCTTCCCCAAATTATGCTCAAGAGGGTTTGGACCTCAATTTTGCTTGCAAAAAATTTATGGTTTTGAAGTATCTTTCTTTCAGCATCCTTGCCATTAAAAATTTTGGTTCTTGAATTATTTTCTAGCTTTGCTTTGCAATCAAAGCTTGATTAAAACTAGCAAATCCCTGAACCCAAGCCTTCCTCTTCCTCTCACCTGACAAAGTCTTTCCCACTTTGCCCAATGCATACTTTTCTACTCCTTTTTTTACCCCCACCAGGACCATGCTATGGCTCTTCGGATATCATCACATATAGTTATGGGAAATCTAAACACGCTCATTGCATAAGCTGGTATATGTTGTGCCACTGCCTTAATTAAAATCTCCTTTCCCCCACTAGAAAACATCTTACTTTGCTAGCTGGGTAACTTGCTTAAAATTCTCAACTTAATGTCCTTGAAGAAACAAACATTCTTTCTCCCAATCATTGAAGGTAAGCTCAGATATTTTTCATGCTTTGATACTACATCTAGCTAAAAAATATCTTTAATTATGTTCATCTGCTCACCGAGGTATTTCCATTAAAGAACATATATGATTTTCCATAGTTGAAGATTTGAAACGATACGATTGCATAGCAATAAAAAATTTGCTTCAAATTCTTGCAATCTTCAGCTGCTGCTTTACAAAAGATTAGACTATCATCAGCAAAGAGCAGGTGGTTGATATATATCACTTTGCTGAATTTTAGTCCCTGTATAAACTACTTCTTTTCTGCTTGAATCACCAAGTTTAAGGAAGCTTCTTCACAAAGGATAAACAAGTATGGTGGATAATGGACAACTTTATCTCATGCCCTTTTGGGACTGGATCAAGCCCTTTGGTGCCTCATTTATTAACACAAAGAAAGATGAGATAGAGATACAATTCATAATCAATTCAATCCAAGTTTTCGAGAAACCTAATTGATAAATTGCATGCTCTAGGAAACTTCACTCCGCCCTATCATAGGCCTTGCTTATACATAATTTTAAAGCATCTAGCCAATTTTTCTTGCCCTTACTCAATTTAATCTTGTGAAGACATTTATATCCAATGATGATATTGTTCGTAATAAGTTCATTAGTATGAATGCACTTTGATTTGGGGATATTATATCATGCAGAATTTGCTTCAATCTATCAACTATAGTTTTTGTTATTATTATATAAATTACATTACACAAGCTAATAGGTCTATATTTTGTTACATCTCTTAGCTTTTTAACCTTTAAGATAAGGGCAATATAAGTATGGTTGAGAGGAGCTATGTTACCTTTTTCATCTAGCACACCTTCTCCCATTGAATTCTAGTGCTTTTGAAAGAATGTTGTCGTAAAACCATATGATCCTAGAGCTTTTGTTGGGCACATTTGGAAGAGTGCCTCTTTGACTTCATCCTCTATAAAAAGTCTCATCAGCTCCTCATTCATCTCATCTGTAATTCTCCTCAGCATCTCCTTATGGTTACTTACCTTTGCTGTCTCGAGGGGTTTGTTATAGTGAAAAGGTTTGTAAAGTGGTCACAAAACCTTCTCTTTATCACCTCTGCTTCTTCTGACCCAACTTCTATTTTCATCCAACACTCTTCAAATCTTGTTTTTTTCTCTTTTGTGTTGATGCTTTAGCACCAAAAAACTTTGTGTTCCCATCTCCCTCAAGCAACCAATCAACTCTAGACCTTTGTTTCCAGTAAGCTTCTTTACCAATCAATACATTATCAATCTATTTTTCCAGTTTCTTGATTTTTTCCCCATCCACATAGTGATCATAGTTTTGCTTCATGCTTTTCAGTTCTTTCAGCAGCTTCTTTAATTTCTTTTCTCTTTCACTGAAATCTTCTGAACTCCACAACAACAATTCAACCATTGACTTCTTTGCAGTTTCTTTGAACAACTCTACAACATTTGCTCCTTCCCAAATGCAATTCTCTCGTCACTCCCTTATAATAGGGATGGTAGAAATCCTCATGGGGATGGGGCCCCTGGGGGATTTTTCCCATTTGGGGAAGATATGAGAATAATTTTATACCCAATTTCTTATTTGAAGGGATGTGGATGATTTTTTTATCTAATTTCTTTTTCGGAGAAGGGACGATGATAAGCTTGAATCCCCATCCCCTCCTTAATTCCCCATTTTCCCAACTTGATTTTTAATTCTAATTTTATTTTTTAGAAATAGTAATGAATAAATAATAAAATCTACATTATAAAATATTAAATATTAGTATAAATAAAAAATATAAAAATATTGATACAAATATAATATGAAATTTTCAGGCCCAACTAACAAATTGGAGTCCTAAATTACTATTTGATCAGGTCTTATTTAAAAGGCTTTGGTTAGACTTTACCAAGATATATTGTCAAATTTTACCTTTATTTAAATTTTTTATTTTAATAGAATAAATCAAATTTAGAAACTAAAAATGTACTGGTTATTTAGGGGTTTTTAGGGCGAGTATCTCTTTTTATTGTTCGGGGAGGGGACGAGTATTCCTTTAAGCAACTCTGATGGGGACGGGGAGAGGATAGAGACATATGTAAAATATCGGGGATAAGTACGGGGATATCAATCCTCTCCTCTACCCTCCCCATTGCCATCCCTAACTTCTAATTAGCTCTTGACATTTTTCATATGGACTCCACTTATCTTTATAATGTATCCTAGGGATGGTTATTTGACAATAACCTACATTTTTTTTCCCTTTCTATCACTTGCATTACAATCAAATAATGGTCAGAGCTCCAAGTTTTCAATATGTAATATAGGTAGTTCTTGGAGTGTATTGCCCCAATTTTTACAGTAAAAAGCTCATTCGAACCTTTCTTCAACTACTAATGGCCCAAATCTCTTATTACTCAATGTAAACGGATACCCTTTATAACCAAGATCATCCAGACCACTATCTTAAATCACCTCCCTAAAAATAGTAATCAAATCCACTCTTCTTTAATTTCCTCCAATTTTTTCATGTAAGTGCAAGATTTCATTAAAATCCCTAATATACAGCCAGGGTAAAAAGGACAGACCAAAAAATGTTCTTATCAATTCCCAAGTGTGCTTTTTCTCCTTTTTTTTTGGATGGCCATAAACCCATGTGCAGCGCCATAAGCCATCTTCGTTATGTTGGACTATAGCATCTTACATCCATTGTTACGTTTAGCCCCACATCATTGCCATCCCACCCCTTTTTCCATAGCTATCTACTACAAGACAATTGTGAGAGTTTAAAGCTTCAGCCTTTCTATTCATGAGTTACACCTTTAATTTTGCTTCACACAAAATATAATTTCAAGTATGTGCTCACGGAGGATCCTTTCTAATTCTTGGAACACCCGATTCTTCCGCAATCTTCGGACGTTCCAACTGATGAACTTCATGGTTGTCGACGGGACTAGCAATCAGCCTCCACCAATGGATTTTCTGTAATTGTTAAGATTTCCATTTCATCATTTCCTTGTGTCTCCCATCTCAATTTGAATTTAACTTAGGGGGAGTTAAAGTTATATTGAGTAATTGACATTTTACTCGGGCTGTCTAGCCTGCTTCTCTTTTATTCTAGACTTGGCTTGCACATCTCACCATTCGGTCTTTTAGCTAAGATTGGCCCCTTTTTAATGCATTGTTTGTCTTCACATTTTCTTGCTTGGTGCTTCCATCTCCTTTGTTTTGGCTTCATTTGACTCTTTCCTGGCCCATCATCTATTTTTTCCCTTTCTGTTTCAGTTTGGCCTAAAACACATAAATTGTTGTCACCTTCTTTTATCTCCTTTCCCATATTTTTCTTTTCTTCTTGCACAATGTTCCCCCTGAGTTTTCTGATTTCCCTCTAATACTCGTTTTCCTGTTTTTCCTGCTCCTAGTTTCTGTTCCCTAAAACCTTTTCCATCCTAGTTGTATACCCTAGCTTTACATTGCTGTTGTCTTCCCTTCTTGAGCACTTTGCATCAGTCATTAAATGTTTTTCACCTATCCGATTTTTATATTCCCAGGTTGTGTTGAATCTTCTAGATTGGTTTATTTTATTTCTACTCAACCAATTTATGACTTGATTTTTTAGTTCGTATGGCTGTCACTAATTATGCTGCAATGATGTTGAGAGGATTTTCACCTCGTCTCCTTTTCTTACCACTTTACTCAATCTTTGACTTTGCTCTGTCTTGCTTTTTCTGCTTAAGACAATGCCTTTAGCCATGGTCTATAAGCAAGATCATTTTTGGGGTTCCCTTCATACTTTCCACATTTTTTATATGAATGTCCAATACACCCATAGCAGTAACAGAAATCTGGGAGTTTTTTATATTCCACTTCAACTGGAACTTTCTTTCCATCTTATGATTCAATGAACAATATTTTCTTTAATGGATATTCTTAACCTTATAACTTGTCCCATGCAATCTCCTTCTCTATCAGTGTCCTCCTTTACCACTTTCCCCACGAGCCCCCCAATTTCCTTGCAGATTTCTTCATCCATGCATATAATAGACACGTTTTTAATCTGTACCCAAAATGTTACATGTGTGAAGAGTTGTGATGATATTTCTCCAATGCCCTCTGGTTCTTTAAGAACAATCAGTGCTTGATTAAATGCTAAGGGCCTCCTGCAAAAAATCTTTTTTTATCTGCTTCATTTGTAAACTTGAAAATAAAGATATTATCTCCAAGATTTTCAATTTTCACCTCTTTTTTTTTGTTTACCGCACCTCGTTCAAGGCCATTCTTAGTCCCTCTGTGTTGACTCCTTTTGTGTGCAATACCTTGCCTATCAAACATCCCGCCACTATTTGCACCCCCTTTTCCTTTATCTTCCCCTTAAAAGAAAATTTGTTTTCTTCTGCCTCTTCCAATGATATTGATCTGCATCTTTGAATTAATTCCTCTATCTCCATTATTGATTTTATTGCTCTACCCACCAAAATTTATTGAATGTAGACGTCTCACCTTCAACTACTCGCAGACAAAATAAAAACCATTTGATTACCTTGAGAGAAACTTTAAAACCAAGTAACGCTACTCTAAAATTAATAAGAAAATTTTAAAAAAGAAAACGCTCAATGGGATCGATATATTAAGCCATAAAGGCATAGTTGTAGCTTTTATTCTCTAAGCTTTCCCTACGAGAGAGAGAAAGCTCACGAGAGAACGTCTGTTGTTATAGAGAAAATAATTCTTAAATTAGAGAGATAATGAGAGTTATAAGAAGATAAAAGTTTGCTTGCAGGGAGATTAAAACATCTAGAGTTATAAAGATGAATATACTTGATAGACCTCAACATTTATGATTTATTATATTCATAAACACTCCTCCTTGGATGTCTCGTTGAAATCTTCACTAGTAAAAATCGTAAGGGAAAAAGACTAACAAATTAAGGGTGGGCAATTTCGGATTCGGATGAATCCGATTGGATTTTGGATAATTCGGATTGGAAAAAAATCCATCCAAGTTCAATCCGAACCTTAATCCAAGCCAATCCGATCCGAACCTTAATTCAGATCGGATGAATATTTCGGATAATTTCATATTCGGATCAGATTCGGATGAGTACGAATTTTGGATTATATTTCAAGTTCGGATTATATTTTGGATTTGGATTCATTCGGGTTTGGGACCTTTTTTACAATTCTCACAAAAAAATAATGAAATCTGTAATTAATGAACACAGTACGAAATTTAAAAAAAGAAAGAAGAAAACACAGGAACGGTATTGATAAAATACATGAAGGTATATTCTAACTTCTAAGCAACCAAATCACTTATTTGCGAATGATCAAGACAAATCATATAAACGAGTAAAAAATTCAAAGTTTCAAACACAAATCATCGGGGGTTGTCGGATTAGTGGATTACCATGAACAAGGCGAGGTTTCTGTTGCTATCAGCTGCTCGTCGTGGGTTTGGATGACATCGCGATGGTTGGGTTTGTGCCGAATCTGATCCAGCTGGGTTTGTGTCGAATCTGATATGGTTTGGTGGATGTCGTGGTGGCTGGGTTTGTGTCGAATTCGTTCGGTTTGTATCGTCGGCGACATGGTCGTGGGGTTGGCTTGTTAGGTCGTGACCCATAGGTGTGGTGTGGTTTGTGGTCGTGGATTGGCTCATCAAGGGCGCACGACGGTGGTGTGTGGTTTTGTCATTTGGAAATTGGGATTTGGGAATTGGGTTTTGATTTTTTATCTTTAGTTTTTTTATTGTTAGTAGTGCAATCCGATCGGATTATTTAGATTGACCCAAATCCAATCCGATCCGAATCAAATTCGATCGGATTGTAGAAATTATATCCGATCGGATTTAAAAGCAAATCTGAATCTGATCCAATGCCCACCCCTATAACAAATGAAAAATAATATCCCATTCATATATATCTTAAAGAAGTGCAAAGTTGTCTCTCTTACTAGAAAAAACCCAATTAATGGAATAAAAACCTATTGGAGGGAAAAGAGTATGAAATACAAGTATGCAACCCAAGAGGGGGGTTGAGTTGGGATTCTAAAAATTATTTGAATCTAAAACAAATTATCATGCAATTCTAAAATGAATTTAATGGAATAACAATTAAATCAATTACAATATAAAAAGATAAGGGAAGAGAAATTCAAACACGAAGATTTTTACGTGGTTCGGCCAACCTCGCCTACATCCACGCCTCCAAGCTTTCCGGACTCGAGAATTTCACTAAGTAAGCCTCCAAGGCTTCAAATGCTTACACTTGACTATCAAAGTATCAATGAACCTTTACAACAAGAGATTATCCCCAATCTCTTAACCCAAGTGTATCCCAACACTTACAATCACTCAAAGTAAAACATTAAAAATTATTTTTCTCTCACACAGTATTTATGATTATAAATCAATACCCAATGTGTGAATAGATGAAGCAAGAAAGAGTTTTAAAGCTCTATGAAGATTGTATTCTCAAATATAAGCTCAATGGTTGTGTTGTGATCAACTTTGTCTGAATTTGAATGAGCTTATTTATAGTTGGAGCTGAAAACTAGCTATTATTGACTTTCTGCACACTGTTGGATCGCCGTTAACTAGATGTCGGATCACCGTTTGACTAGTCAATATGACCATTGGGCTGAATTTTTGAATTGTCAGATCACCGTTATCTAGATGTCGGATCGTCGTTTAGGTCCAGAGGCTAATTTTCAGTTCTGTATGATGTCGGCGAGCCGTTATCAACATGTCGGATCGTCGTTTAGGTCCAGAGACTAATCTTCAATTCTGTATGATGTCGGCGAGCTGTTAAATACATGTCGGGTCGCTGTTTTCTTCAGAAACTACTACAGTGAGCTATTTTGCACCCCAAAACCAACACTCTATAAAACTTGTCAAATAGATCCATTTTATAAGACTTGAAACAATATTTATGAAACAAGGTTCTCATAGCTGTTTCAATTAAAACCATTTACAAGAGAATAACCAAAAACATTTTCATTTATAAAGTGAGAATGATGATTTAAAAGTATATGAAAATAGTTTTGAGCTTTCAAAAGATTAATCAATCTTAATCAAGTCTGTTATCATCAAAATCAATAATAAAGAAATATTTATGTTAACAATCTCCCCCTTTTTGATGATAACAAACTGTTGAAGAATATATTTGTGCAATTTTGCTCCCCTTAACTATGTGCTCCCCCTAAGTAAAATTTTTAAGGATTTTAACTTCCCCGAAATATGTGCCCATCAATTTTTAATCTCATAAAAAAATTAAACATAATAGATATAGATTGAATTGATAAATTATAAATTATCTCCTCCTTCATCATCAAAAAGAAATGAGTGCGAAAAGATTAAAAAATGAAGTTAAGAGATTTACCATGTTGGAAAAATTTCGGCAGAATCTCCCCTTAAAAATGAACATATCCTCAACAATACAAATAGTTAAAAAACACTTCCATATATATGCCAACTTATCAACCAACCTCCATTCCAACAAATTCAATATAATCAAGAACAATAATCAAAATCAACTCAAGCATAAATAAAGTCCACATATCCAACATAATCATCATAAAAGTATCACGAGCATAAACAAAAGACAAATAGCATCATAATAACTACATGAAATGAGTGATGTCTATGAGAAAACATATGTGCAGAAAACTAAGATGGAGGTGCTGAGGAAGAACTACCGGGATCATAGCCAATGTGACTAAGAATACGACGTTGTCCAGCAATTAACTCCATCTGCTGATCTAACATTTGCTGTCGAAAGGTCGCAAAGTCAGATTGAAGCTGCTGCAACTGCTAAGACAGGACATCCACTTTGTCAAAAAGTTGCTGAAAGCGATCCGCAGAAATGGTCGATGCTGCAGGAGGGACGGCTGGCTCGTCATCCTGAGAGGAAGCTGCTACTGGTGCTGCTGCTGTTACTGCTCTGCGAGGGACACGTGGTCTAGCCCCAAGGCAGAAATCGGGTAACTCATCCTCGGAATAGACGTCATTTAACATACGATCATCCTCTGGTGCAAGCAGAGTATCTTCATTCTTAGAGGATGTTGTCTTTTCCCACTTCCCACGCTTCTTAAAAAATCCAATCGTATAAATAATCTATCAACCGAGCTTTCGGGTCTCAAGATAAACATGCTCAGTGATAGGTACTCTAAAAAATTTCAAAATCCTAGTAATGATGATGCCATAGGGAAGAGATCGGTTGGAGGCTCTAAGTGTGGACAGCATATGACAAATGATAGTGTAGGATAAACTCACATGCCATCTACGGATGAGGAAATCTAATAAACCAACATAAAGTCGAGTTACCTCATCAGTGTGACCTTGTCTAAGGGTGACCATGTGTTGGAGAATGATATGAAGTATTCGAACCTGGAAAGGGAGGAGTTGAGACCTAAAGGACAAAGAACAGACGTCATCGGAAATATCCCGACGCCTACAAATGTTCTGTACACCATCCACATGACAGAAATCACTAAATTCAAGTTCTTTCCTAGCAGTGTAAATGTCTAAGCCTCCATAAGAAATTCCAAGCATACTACATAATTCTGACTCATTAAACGCAATACGAACTCCTCATATGTAAGTATAAAGTTCATCTCGACGGGAAGAGGAGAGTTCCATATTAGAATAAAAAACACGTACTAGATTTTCATAGATAGGCTCTTCGATACTTAAGGCTGCATTCCAATGACTAAGCAATTGAGTAACAATATGACCACAACTGGTAATATCTAAAACCTCCGTAATGTTAAGAGAAAATGAGGGAGTTACCGATTTGCCCATGAATTTTTCACGGAATCGCTGAGCAGAGGTATCATTGGAAAAATAGAGGCTCTTGAAGTCCTGAGAGTGAGGCCTGGAGGGACTGGAACGACGCGGAGCAGTGTGCTTGGTTCGAGCACGCCTCTGTGGTCTTTCTGCCATTGATGAGTTTCAAGAAATTTGGATAAATAGAATTAAAGTTTGAGAGATGAGACAGTAATGACAAGGTGAAATGTGATTGAAAATAGAATAAATTTGGCTCAATTTTGGCGAGAGAAGTGCGGCTGGTTCCAGGGTTTGAAATTTGGGATTTTTCAAATTTTGAATCAAAAAAACTACTTTTGATCAATTAAAAAAGTTCTAAACAAGATGAAAAAGGTTTCGAATGGTTAAATTTGGTGAGAGAGAGTGAGAAAAATGGTGGATTTGAGAGAGAGACAAAGTGTCAGTCGTGGGGTTGAGAGAGAGAGAGAGAGAGAGAGAGCAAGAACAAAATGAAGAAGGAGACGAAGGACTGTTCACTTATCGCGTGATAACGGCGAGCCGTTATTGAGATATCGGCGAGCCGACAGAGTCCAGAAAGCTCCCCAAAATTTTTTATTAAGACAGTGAGCCGTTAATGTGTTATCTGCGAACCGATAGCTTCCAGAATGCTTCCCATTGTTTCTGCCCTAAAACAATTAGTCATTTATTGAAATAACGGCAATCCGTTTTCTACAACGTATGATTTCGCACAATTATTTTAGGATTTGGCCAACAATTAATGCATTTCAAGATCATTTCATTGATCCAAAATGATTTAAGTGCCAATTTAATGCATAATTCATGAACATGTATATATTTCAACAATTTATTCATTCATTTTTCAAAAATACACACACTGCACATGTACATTGAGCATTCCATAGATATTAAAACATCAAATCATAAATCAATCAATTTTAATAGACTCAATAACATGAATCAAGATGTTAATGCGAAAATTTCATCATCCCAAGTTCATGCGGAATTTTTGAAAATTATTCTTTGCAAAGTGGTTTTGTAAAAATATCGGCAAGTTGTTTTTCCGTAGGAATAAACTCTAATGCAATATCTCCCTTTGGAACATGATCTCTTAAGAAATGATGTCTTATTTCTATATGCTTGGTTCGAGAGTGTTGAATGAGATTCTTTGAAAGATTTATAGCACTAGTATTATTACACTTAATAGGAGTTTGTTCTAGGTTAATACCATAGTCTCTAAGTGTTTGTTTCATCCAAAGAGCTTGTGCACAACAGCTTCCTGCAGCTATATATTCAACCTCGGTAGTTGAGAGTGCAACAGAATTTTGTTTCTTTCTAAACCATGAAACAAGTGAGTGACCTAGGATATGGCAAGTTCCACTAGTCCTTTTCCTATCAACTTTATAACCAACAAAGTCCGCATCCGAATAGCATGTTAAATATATATGAGTTCCTCTAGAATACCAAAGACCAATATCTATGGTTCCACAAATAACGGAAAATTCTTTTAACAGCAAGCAAATGGGATTCCTTGGGACATGATTGAAATCTTGCACACAAACATATACTAAACATGATATCGGGTCTACTTGCAGTCAAATAAAGTAAAGATCCGATCATACCTCGATATTTTTTTATATCCACTTCTTTGCCTTTTTGATCTTTGTCGAGTTTGGTTGTTGTGCTCATTGGAGTGCTTTTGGTCTTTGAGTCATCAATGCCGAATCTTTTGAGTAGATCTTTTACATACTTGGCTTGATTTATGAAAATTCCTTCCTCATTTTGTTTTATTTGCAGCCCAAGGAAGTACTTCAACTCTCCCATCATACTCATTTCAAATCTATTACTCATGCAAGATGAAAATTATTTACACAACAATTCATTAATAGAACCAAAAATAATATCATCAACATAAATTTGAACAACAAGTATATCTTTGTTCTTATGTTTAACAAAAAGAGTAGTATCCGCTTTACCCATAGAAAAATCATTTTCTAACAAAAATTCTTAAGTCTATCATACCATGCTCTAGGTGCTTGTTTTAATCTATATAAGGCTTTAAACAACTTATAAACATGATTTGAAAATTTTCATTTTCAAAACCAAGGGGTTGTTTTACATACACTTCTTCCATAATATACCCATTTAAGAAAGTATTTTTCACATCCATTTGAAATAAAATGAAATCTTTATGACATGCAAATGCCAACAACATTCTAATTGATTTTAGTCTAGCAACGGGTGCAAAAGTTTCATCGAAATCAACTCATTCTTCTTGGTTGTAACCTTGAGCCACTAATCTAGCTTTATTCCTTACAACCACACCGGATTCATCTATCTTATTTCTAAATATCCATTTAGTATCTATGACGGATTGATGTTCCGGTTTAGGAACTAATTCCCACACATTGTTTCTTTCAAATTGATTTAACTCCTCTTGCATTGCCATAATCCAAGATTCATCATTTTCCGCATCCGCAAAGGATTTGGGTTCAATTTGAGAAATGAATGCATTATGCTCACAAGTATTTCTAAGTGATGATCTAGTTGTAACACCTCGTGAGGGATCTCCTAAAATTATATCTTTAGGGTGAGAAGAAACATACCTCCACTCCTTAGGGAGTGCTTGAGAAGTACCTTCATGATGCTCTATATTTGTTTGTTCTTCTTGTTCATCCTCTTGATTTCTTTGTGGTGCATTCCCTTGATTATCGTTTGATGATTCTTCTAGTAACTCTCCATCTGCATCATCATAATTTATTCCTTTCTTCGCAGATGAGGGGTTAGACTCATCAAATGTAACATGCATAAATTCTTCTACAACTAGTGTATTTTTGTTATAAACTCTATAAGTTTTGCTTGAGTTTGAATATCCAAGAAAAATATCAACATTAGATTTTGGATCAAATTTGCCAAGATTGTCTTTTGTGTTCAAAATAAAACATTTGCATCTAAAAACTTTAAAATAACCAATATTGGGTTTTCTATATTTCCAAAACTCATATGGGGTTTTATTAAGATTAGGTTTAATCAACACACGATTTAAAACATAACAAGCGGTGTTGACGGCCTTAGCCCAAAAATACTTAAGCAATGAATTTTCATTCAATATAGCCCTAGCCATTTCTTGAATGGATCTACTCTTTCTCTCAACAACTCCATTTTGTTGTGGAGTTCTAGGTGATGAAAATTGATGCTCAATACCAAAATTATTACAAAAAATCTCAAATGTATGATTTTCAAACTCTCCTCCATGTTCACTCCTAATGCATGCAATACCATACCCTTTTTCATTTTGAATTTTCTTACAAAGCACTTTAAGGACATCAAGAGCATCATCCTTATTGGCTAAGAATAATACCCATATATATCTAGAATAATCATCCACTATCACAAAAGCATAATATTTGACATTTAAACTAGTATATCTAGATGGCCCAAATAAATCTAAGTGAAGAAGTTGAAGTGGTTTTGAAGTGGAAATATGATTTTTATTTTTGAAGGATATTTTGATTTGTTTTCCAAATTGACAAGCTTTACAAATCTTATCATTTTGAAAACCAATTTTTGGAAGACCTTTAACTAAATCATTTTTNACATTATCAAAGCTTTTAAAATACATGTGGTTTGTTATCATCAAAATCAATATTTATAGCCATATAGGCTAACAAATGATATAAACATTACCACATCTATTCCCAACAAATAAGATCTTGCTATCACATGAATTCTCAATAACACAACTAAATTTATCAAAGATAACTTTGTAACCTTTGTCACATAATTGACTAATACTAATTAAGTTGTGTTTCAAATTCTCAACCAAACATATATTCTCAATTAGAGTTGAGGAAACTTTACCAACATTTTCAATTCCAAGAATTTTTCCTTTTGAGTTGTCTCCAAAAGATACGTCTCCACCATTTTCAATTTTGGTGAAGCTTGAGAACCATGCATAGTTTTCGGTCATGTACCTTGAACAACCACTGTCCAAGTACCATTTATTTTTCTTCTTCTTCAAGCCCTACAAAGAAAATCTCAAGTTTTAGGTACCCAAACCTTTTTGGGTCCTTGAGCGTTAACAACAATTTCTTTTGGAACCCAAATACATTTGACACCATAATATGCATTCCTTTTCATGTGACATCTATATTTCATGTGACCATTTTGATTACAATAATGGCCAATAATCTTATGATCACTTGTGGAGATAACTTTAACAAAATAATTCTTATAATACTTTTGCTTCAAGTTAGGCTTATACCCAAGCCTTCTTTTATCAAAAACACATTTTTGTGAGTTAAGCATATTATCCAACATCTTTTGCCCATTTGTAAATTTCAAAACAATCTCATTCAACTCATTGCTCTTTTTCATAAGCATTTTGTTTTCATTTTTCAAATCATCTATGTGTGATTCTAAATGCTCATGTGAGATGCTAGGTTTCTCATTTGATAATGCAATTTCATTATGCAATGTTTTGTTCTTTACTTCTAGGCATGCAATTCTTGCATTTAGACATTCATTTTCATTTTTAAGCTTTGCCATTTCCTTTTTAAGACATACATTCTTTTTACCAATCTTCATCAACTCTTTATGCAATTCTTTAAAAGCATCATACAATTCATCATAGGTGGGATCACTAACCTCATTGAAATCATCATCCCCTCTTATTGCTATAAACGCTATGTTTGATACTTCTTGCGACCCTTCTTCATCACTTGAATCTTCCTCGCTATCATCCCAAGTTGCAACCATGGCTTTCTTTTTGAATTTTTTGATAAGTGGGCACTCTGATCTTATATGATCAGGCTTCTTGCATTCATAGCATGTGATTACCTCTTTCTTCTCCATTTGGTTCTTGAAGTTTCTGAAATTTCTTCGCTCTCCGGTTTTCTTGAAGAATTTTCTGAACCTCATTGCTAGCATGGCCATCTCTTTATCATCCGGTTCACTCTCCCTATCACTCTCATATTTTGAAGCTTTGAGA
>MKYO02023010.1:194928-368627 GCA_002013955.2 Citrus medica | reverse complement strand
GTTTCTAACAAGATCATGGTTTAATCTTGTAAATGTTCATGAATCCAAGATAGAGCACAAGGCCGGAATAGTGCTAACTATTGGAACACAATTTTGAAATCTGTGATAGCTTATATGTGATGTATCTCCAGTATTTACTTAAGAGACAAAGTTTAATGCTTAGCACACTATTGTTTTGTAAATACTTTGAAATACACTCACTAATTAAAGGTTAAAATCGAAAGATACCTTTTTGTATGTATAAGTTTATCATTAATAAATCTGAAAAAAATATTTCAATCTAGTGGGGATTGTAAGAGAGATTAATACATTTTTTCTTAATCTTTAGTTTGATATTCTGGACGAAAACGGTTTACCGTTTCTTGAGAAAACGGTTAACTGTTTAAGTCCAGAGAGCATGTTTTTGTTTTGGGATAAAACGGCTCATCGTTATTGAGAAAACGGCTAACCGTTTAAGTCCAGAGAGCATATTTTTGTTTTGGGATAAAACGGCTCACCATTATTGAGAAAACGGCTAACCGTTTAAATCCAGAGAGCGTGTTTTTTGTTCTGGGATAAAACGGCTCACCGTTATTGAAAAAACGGCTAACCGTTTATTTACAGAGAGTAACGTATTTGACATTCTGGAATAAAATGGCTCACCGTTTATTGAGAAAACGGTTAACCGTTTATTTCAAAAAAAGGCGTCAACTGGAAAACGGTTAAACAAGTTTAAAATTTAATTGTCAAACAATGCAAATTCAAACCAAAAAGGGTGTCTTTGAAGAAGTACCATTTCGAATGGTTGCATTCTTTTAAATAAACATCTTCTTCATTGAAAGAAATATACAATTTAGATTGATAATCAGTTTTTACAGATTTCATATGTGTTCTGGAAATACAATCTTATTTACTAAAGATTGTATTAAGGATTTGATATATCTTGGGGGTGATTTGCTATTAAAACTCTATAGCAAATCAAGATTGGTGAGGGCAAATAAAACCTTAAAGAAAAATGTGCAAACACGTCTCAAATCTTAAAAAATTGTCTTTGTTCTTTGCCTCCATATTCTTAAATTCACCAACATTAAGATTCTCTTTTACCATATCCCATTCTTTTTTTCCCCTTTTATTATCATTATTTTTTTAATGTTCCAAGTTCTTGTTGGAATTTGGTAACCACGTTCGTCTAATGGAAATTATGGGCTGAAACCATTAATGCTAACCGGGCCCATGGGAGCAAATAGGGTATTCATTGTATGAATTTCCATAGGGTGGTGATCTTCGTATTGGTGATATTATTTCCTTTCAATAATCTAAGTAACATTAGCTGTTTGCACCTTAAATATATTTTGAATATTATATTCTGAAAAAAGTAATGATAAAATCTTAAATTTTATTCTTAATTTTATTTTAAATTATATGGCATGTGATATGTGATTGAGTAAATGGTTGATAATTTTTCACTAATTCTAGTAAATTAATTACACTATATCACATTTAATGAATATCACATCATTTAAAATAAAATTTTGTGATAAAATTATGGGTAGAGATATTTTCCCATAATTACATGATAACACCCCAATTTAAAATAAACCCACTTAATACCAACTTACCCTTGGACTAACGAGCTTCCTTATTGTTTTATGCTTGCATTTTCCTTATTATGTACATTATGTTTTTCATATTGGAAAAAGAAGCATCGCATGCCAAAATGCCTCCCATCGGCCCTTATCACCCCAAAGCCTAAGGAAATTGATCAAGAGTAATTTGATTGCTCTTAGTGTTGGAGAAAAATCAGTTTTTAAATTTTTATAAAATCTTTTAAGATCGCTCTCATACAATATATAAGAATTTGTAATATCAAAATCGTACCTTGAAAATCCGATTTGACTTTTTCCGCTGAAGTGATTTAGGATCCCAGATCACGATCCGTCACCACCACTCCTGTTAGATCACGATCTGTCACCACCACGCTTGTTAGATCACGAACTATCACAAATGATCTTTCAGGTTATGACTCAAGTTTGATCTGCACTTGATATGTAGGTGCCTTTATCACCACTAAAACAACTAGCACGAGAAATTTTTTCTCTTAACAATAAAGAGAAAAATCTTTTTCTCTGATCTATATAAAGTGGCTGCTCTCTTTCTTTTAAAGAAAATAAGCATTTTTATATCTCTCTTTAGTGAAAACCCTAGACTCCAAATAATGAAAATAAAAAACCACGTTACTTGCTTTTTCTATAAGGGGCCCATCTTGTAAAATAACATAAAGCCCCTTACACACAAGCATATTAAATGGAGCCTCCCACTAAATGATATATTTAGGCTTTTGACCCAAATAGCTAGTTATCTTGCTTATTAGTCCAGTAGTGGTGCAGTCAATTAAATGAGCTAACCCGGGGATCATTTGAGAATATACAATAGTGGCTATAATAATTAGGCTTGTAATTAAACTATCCCAATTATTTAATTCTAAATCTACTCCACTGAAAGATTGAACTGACCTCCATAATTGTATGCTCGAATAATAATTCGTCTGAAGCCACATTGATTTATTTACTGCATAATCTTTTGTACCACATCGTTAATTAAATTGATATCTCAACTGTCCAATCAATTTAATAACATCTTTTTCCTTGATCCTTACTGGTTTTCTCTAATGATCATTTTCAACATACTAAATATGTTGACACACTCTGGCCAGAGAATTCTATGATCAAGTGCCGAAAACCCATCAAGAGATGTGTTGTACAAATTCTATATTGTTAATCCATAACTCCAATACTCATAATTGCTCCCACCAAGATACCGGGTAATCTTGACCACAAGTATGTGTCGTGCCCATTGATAACTCAAATGGAATAACAATTACAATCATGAAATCATAATTAACTCAAGATTAAGATTACAGTAAAATCAATGCCTATGAGATTTAATAAGTCTGACAGTTATTACAAAGTTAATTAAATCTCATATGTAATCATGTTCAATGTAGTCGTACTACATCAATAAATTCATACATGATTAAGCCAAATCATTCAATTAATTTATTACAGTCTATACCTAAATAAAGTGTCCAACTTTATTTATCAATTGTGAAGGAAATTTATTTAATCATAAGATAACTTGTATTTATGTCTTCTATGAATCCACATGGTGATCATATAAATACATAAAATATGATTAAATAGACTTTAATAAAAATATTAATGCAATTAAGATATTTGAATAAAGTACCTCATTTATTTTATTAATCAGAATTTTTTTTATTATAATTAAATAAACACATATGCTTTTAAAGAGCATATTTTCCCAACAATCTCTCACTAGCTCTCAAAGCATATTTGGCATCTCACTCATGCCCATGGATTCTAAGTACAAGTTAAAAGGTTTCCCACGTATGACCTTAGTAAAAGAATCTGCCAAGTTTTGCTGTGACGCAATCTGAGTAACCTCCATATCACCTCTCTGTACTATATCCCTTATAAGATGATACTTCCTCTCAATATGTTTTTGTTTCTTGTGGTTCCTTGGTTCCTTAGATTGAGCTACTACACCACTATTATCGCAAAATAGTTTAAGGGGTGCAGTTACAGCAGGTACAGCAGGTACCACCTCAAGATCTTGTAGGAACTTGCGGAGCCATACAGCTTTTTTTGCAGCTTCAAATGCAGCCACATATTCAACTTCAGTTGTAAAGTCTGCGATACAAGATTATTTCACACTCCTCCAACTAATAGCTCCACTTCCCAATGTAAACACATAGTCAAAAGTTGATTTTCTGGAATCTTTATCTGACATAAAGTCAGAATCAGTATAACCCACTGGAATGAGTTCATCACCAGAATACACAAGCATATAATTTTTAGTTCTTTTCAAATACTTCATTATATGCTTGACCTCAGTCCAGTGTTCAGGTCCAGGATTAGATTGATATCTACTAACCATCCCTACCGCAAAACAGATGTTTGGCCTAGTGCAAAGCATGGCATACATGAGACTTCCAACAGCTTCTGCATAGGGAACTCGTCTCATTCTCTCTATCTCTTCAGATGTTTTAGGTGATTGATCCTTAGATAATGTAATTCCATGTCTGAATGGTAATAAACCAGTCTTTGAATTTTCCATGCTAAATCTAGCCAATATCTTATCGATATAGACCGCTTGAGACAAGGCTAAAATTTTATTCTTCCGGTCTCGTAATAACTTGATACCAAGAATATAACTTGTCTCTCCTGGGTCTTTTATATCAAATTGTTTTGCTAACCAACTCTTTATTGTAATCAATACTCCTATATCGTTTCCAATTAGGAGAATATTGTCTACATAAAGAATTAGGAAGGCTATAGTTTTTTCTTGAATTTTCTTGTACACACATGGTCCATCAATGTTCTAAATGAATCCAAACGATTTAATCGTTTGATCAAATCTGATGTTCCATGACCGGGATGCTTGCTTCAATCCATAAATGGATCTCTGCAACTTACATATCATGTGTTCTTGGCCTTTTTGTATAAATCAATCTGGTTATTGCATGTAGATGTTTTCTTCAAGATGCCCGTTAAGAAAGGCAGTCTTGACATCCATTTGCCAAATTTCATAATCTAGCACTGTATCAATGGAGAGCATAATCCTGACGGATTTAAGCATAGCAACCGGAGAAAAGGTTTCCTCATAATCGATTCCCTCTTTCTGAGTAAACCTTTTGGCTATTAATCTTGCTTTAAATGTTTCCACCCTTCTGTCTACTCTTCTTTTTCTCTTGTAGATCTACTTGCACCCTATAGGTTTTACCCTATTTGGTGCCTCTATAAGTTCCTAGACTTTATTGGAATACATAGATTTCATTTCTTGATTCATGACCTTTTTAAAATTCAACATCTCTATCTATTAGAGCTTCATTGTAACTAGTGGGATCTTGTACATGTTCATCTGAGATAGCCGTATAGGTTTCTCCCAAAAACATGTATCTTGCAGGTAACCTAGTTACCCTCCCACTACGACGAGGTTCTAAAAGTGATGGTTGTTCATGGATAATCCTGTGTTGATCATCTGGTTGTTGTTGTTCTTCCTGTTCTGTAACAGGTGTTAAAAGCTGAGCATCAACCTGATCACCTGACAATTCTTCAAGTATTACCTTACTCTTAGGTTTGAAGTTATTCATATAGTCTTCCTCGAGGGAAGTGAAATGTGTGCTCACGATCACTTTCCTATCTTGAGGACTATAAAATAAACCTCTCATTGTTCCTTTGGGATACCCCACAAACATACAAACCTCAGAACGTGAATCCATTTTGTTTGCCTTTGGTTTCAGCACATGTACTGGTGATCCCTAAATACGAACATGTCGTAAACTTAGTTTGCGACCTGACCATAATTCTATTGGGGTTTTAGACATTGACTTAGATGGAACTAAGTTCAAGAGGTAAACTGCAGTTTCCAGTGCTAGTCCCCAAAAAGAGATTGGTAATGACGAATAACTAAGCATATATCGCACCATATCTAAAAGAGTTCTATTTCTTCTTTTAGCTATCCCATTTTGTTGTGGTGTTCCCGGGGCATTCAACTGAGATATAATCTCATTTTCAACCAAATACTCTTTGAAATTTCCTAAGAGAAATTCACCACCTCGATCAGATCGAAGTTTCTTTATGTTCTTATCTAATTACTTTTCTGTCTCAGCCCTATACTCTTTGAATTTCTCAAGAGCTTCAGACTTGTGACGCATCAGATAAACATAACCGTATCTTGAGTAATCATCAGTGAAAGTGATGAAATACTCATAACCTCCTCAAGCTTGTACATTGATTGGTCCACATACATCTATATGTACCAATTCAAGTGGTACTGTTGCACGTACTCCTTTGGCCGAGAATGGCCTTTTGGTCATTTTTCCTTCTAAACAAGATTCACAGAGTGGCAATGATTCATTTTCTAATTGACCCAAGAGCCCATCTCTGATCATTCTCTGTATCCTATTTTGGTTGATATGACCCAAACGTAAATGCCAGAGGTAACATTGGTTGGAAGAAATATTTCTTTTTTTAGATAAATGTGTATGCTCATCATTATTGATCACTGTGTCATGCATATAATGAATCATTGGACTTAAATGATATAAATTATCTTCCAATGTACCAGACCAAATAGGTCTCTTATTATAAAAAATAGAAACAGATGATCTAAAATTTACAGTGTACCCTTGCTTTGACAAACAAGCTACTGAAATTAAATTCCTCTTAATGTCTGGAACATAAAGACAATTATTCAAAACTAAATTCTCAGTATTAAAAGATAATAAAACTGATCCAGTCTTCACTGCTGGCACGAACTGTCTTGTCTCTAACTGCAGCTTGACGCTTCCTTCACTTATTTTCCTGGTTTCCTGAAATCAATAAAGTGAATTACAAATATGATTAGTTGCTCCTGAATCCAACACCCAAGTGTCAATAGGATTATGAACTAAACAGACCTCAATTACAAAAAGATTTCCCATACCTGATTTCACAATCTTAGGGCAATCCTTTTTCCAGTGATCTTTCTGTCCATACTTGAAGCATTTGCCTTTCGGCTTGCCATCTTACTTGGTAGACGGTCTCTTTTTCCTAGCTTTCTTCTTACCTTTGCCTTTCGGCTTAGGTCTAGAAGAAGAACATTTTTCAGCAATACTTATACTTCCCAAAGATTTCTCAGCACGATAGATCTCTTTAGCATAATGAAGTTCGTTCATCAATTCAGTTAAGGTCATGTTTCTTTTGTTCATGTTATAATTGACCTTAAACTCCTTGAATGTTTCTGGTAGAGATTCTAGCACCATGTTAATCTTTGAGTTATCATCGATTTGTGCTCCTTGAATCTCAGCCTCATTCAAATAGTCCATCATTTTGAGGACATTATCACGAACTCTTGTGCCCTTCCCCATTTTATTATTCATAATTCCTTTTAGCGCTGCTTGTCTTACGGAGCGAGTACTCTACCCGAACATCTGTTGGAGACTATCCATTATTTTAATGGCAGTCTCCAAGTTCTGATGTTTGCTCTGTAGAATATTAGAAATCAAGGATAAAATGTAGCATTTTGCCATTTCATTGGCCTTTTGCCATTTCTTATAAAGCCTCCACTGATTTCTATGAGCATCATCCGCTGGAACTGGAGGGCATGGCTGGGTTAAGACATATTTATAATTTTCAGCAGTCAGGACAATGAATAAATTTCTTTTCCAATCTATATAGTTATCTCCAGTAAGTTTGTTTTAACTCAGAATAATAGTAAGTGGGCTCAGGGAAGACATTTTCTGAAAAATAAAACATTCTTGCATAAATAATTTGAAATAATATTTACAATAAATGAAAAAAATACATAAAAACATAAATACATTTTAATTTATTATAACGATAATCTAGTATCGCTTTAACAAGCTATCCGTTGGGGAAGTCATGTCTACATTTACTAGACCCAATTACCCATTGGATTATTTACTTTCATGTAGACACATGATAAATAATTATCGTTATCCTTTTGGGCCTAAATTTGTTAACAGAGCTTCATTGGGAAGGTTAATAATAAATATTAGTTGAGTGTATAACTATTATTTCAATCTACATATTTTTCATATCAATAGTCACCATTGGGGTGAACAATCGATTGAAAAATATTTCAATTTTATCTTTAAAGAAGTTTATCAAATAAAATATCTAATATATATACCCTCCGATGAAGTCGGAGGTATATATATAATTTTATTATTGAACTAACAATGGAGCCCGTGGGAAAATTATCTTGAATTTTTCCTCTCCCACTCAATATTTTAAAATTAGTTTTTTCCTTTTAAAACATACATATTATTAATTGCATGCTTCCTATAATATTATTTAGATGATATCCAATATTATTAAGCATACACAAATTCAAACAATATAATGAGATTCATAATTAATGAATGACATATACCATTATGCATAGAGTGGCACTACCTATTCTATATGACATGTTATCATGGCATGTTATCATTCAAAACATAGCATATAGAAAAATAATTAAATAATCTTAATTCATGGGTTTCCTAAAATGGAAAAATACATTAACTCTACGCCTAATCTTCATTGGGCTTCTTGTCAATGTTCATCTTCCATAAGCTTGTCTTTGTTAATGGACTATGGGAAATTTGACTTTTAAATTTACTAGTGGTCCAACTTTAATTTTGAAGAAAATAAATAAATAAATAATTTTTTTAATTAAAATAAAACTTCTGAACCAAAAATAAATTTAATGTGTTTAATTTTATCTATGCATTTTAATCCATTAAGCTCAATTTCAATTGGACCTAAAACTATGATTCATTAAGCCCAAAACTTTTTTTTTGGACTTAAATACAACAAATTAAACCTTTTCTACCCAAAGAAAAATGGTGGAACCATAAGGACCTCAATGATAAACACCATTGAAACCCTAAATCCATCTTTTTCTCTCCCCTTCTTCTCCAGCCGCCATCAATACAAAGCCAGCCGCTGTTCACAATTTCCAGCCATCTCCGATGTCGATTTTGCTGCCGCCGTCACGCCGAAAATGCACTAAACGACGCCCTCCGCCAGTAGCCTCCACACACGCGTCACAAGTCCTCGCCCGCGCTGCTAGTAGCGCCGCTTACAGTGTTGCAGCACGAGTTGCAGCTGCTGTGTGTGCAATGCGCGCTGCTGGCAGCATGTGCTGCAAGCCGCGCGCTACTCGGGTAGCAGCGTGTGCTGCTGGCTGCTCGTTACTGAAATTTTCGGCCTCGATTCTTTGAGCTCGTTTTCCAGTGATGATTCTTCAGTGATTTACAAATTTTCTACGCCAATTTTGGCTTACAAAATTTCTATTATAGTAAAATAAATCCAGAGGGAAACATGGTGATAAAAGACCACCCCTGTTGTTACAGATCGAAAGAAAAATACAGTAGAAAATGTAACCATGAATTAAGACAAATCAAAACATGCTTTCTTCATATATTAAAGAAATAATATATATCTGAATAAATTGTGCCACTCTAATACATAAATTTTAAGATTGATTTCATACAATATTTTTATATATTAATATGAGATGGCTTTGATACCAATTATTGGAGAAAATTCAGTTTTTAAATTTTTATAAAATCTTTGAAGATCGCTCTCATACAATATATAAGAATTTGTAATCTCGAAATTGTACCTTGAAAATCCGATTTGGCTTTTTCCGCTGAAGTGATTTAGGCTCCCAGATCACGATCCGTCATCACCACTCCTATTAGATCACGATTCGTCACCACCACGCTTGTTAGATCACGAACTGTCACCAATGATCTTCCAGGTTATGACTCAAGTTTGATCTACACTTGACGTGTGGGCGCCTTTATCACAACTAAAGCAACTAGTACGAGAAAATTTTTCTCTCAATAATAGAGAGAAAAATCTTTTTCTCTCATCTATATAAAGTATATGCTCTCTTTCTTTTAAAGAAAATAAGCCTTTTTATATCTCTCTTTAGTGAAAACCCTAGGCTCCAAATAATGAAAATCAAAAGCCACGTTACTTGCTTTTTCTATAGGGGGCCCATCTTGTAAAATAACATAAAGCTCCTTACATACAAGCATATTAAATGGAGCCTCCCACTAAATCATATATTTAGGCTTTTGACCCAAATAGCTAGTTATCTTGCTTATTAATCTAGTAGTGGTGCAATTAATTAAATGAGCTAACCCATGGATCATTTGGGAACATACAATAGTGGCTATAATAACTAGACTTGTAATTAAACTAGCCCAATTATTTAATTCCAAATCTACTCCACTGAAAGATTGGAACTGACCTCCATAATTGTATGCTCAAATAATAATTCGTCCCAAACCAAATTGATTTCTTTACTGCATAATCCTTTGTACCATATCATTAATTAAACCGACATCTCAACTGTCCAATTGATTTAATTACATCTTAATACTTACTGATTTTTTCTAATGATCATTTCAACATACCAAATATGTTGACATACTCGGGCCAGAGAATTCTATGATCAAGTGCTGAAAACACATCAAGAGATGTGTTGTACAAATTCTATATTGTTAATCTATAACTCCAATACTCATAAATGCTCCTACCAAGATACCGGGTAATCTAGACTACAAGTTGTTAACATAAATATTTCGTTATTATTGATTTTAATGATAATAAACTTGATTAAGATTGATTAATCTTTTAAAAGCTCAAAATAATTTTCATATACTTTTAAATCATCATTCTCACTTTTATTCTATGAAAATGTTTTTTGGTTATTTCCATGTTAATGGTTTTCAATTGAAAAAGCTTTGAGAATTTTGATAATAACAAATATTGTTTCAAATCCTGTAAATGGATTTATTTTGACAAGTTTTATAAAGTTTTTTTTTTATAAAGATTTGGAGACAAACTGTTCTTTTGCAAAATAGTTCACTGTAGCAGTGAATGTGGAAAACGGCGATCCGACAAGCTTGATAAACGGCTCACCAAAATCGAACAGAACTGAAGATTAGCCTCTAGACTTAAATGGTGATCCAACAATTTTGATAAATGGCTCACCGGTATCGAACAGAACTGAACATTAGCCTCTGGACCTAAATGGTGATCCGACATCCATATAACGGCGATCGGACAATTTGAAAATCCAGCCCAACGGTCATATTGATCAGTCAAACGGTGATCCGACATCTAGTTAACGGCGATCCAATAGTTTGCAGAAAGTCAATAATGGCTAGTTTTCAGCTCCATCTATAAATAAACTCATTCAAATTCAAACAAGATCTGATCACAACACGATCATTGAGCTTATATTCGAGAATACAATCTTCATAGAGCTTTAAAACACATTCTTACTTCATCTATTCATACACTGGGCGTTGATTTGTAATCTTAAATATTGTGTGAGAGAAAAACAATTTTTAATCTTTTACTTTGAGTTATTGTAAGTGTTGGGATACACTTGGGTTAAGAGATTGGAGATAATCTCTTGTTGTAAAGGTTCATTGACACCTTGGAAGTCAAGTGTAAGCATTTGAAGCCTTGGATGCTTGCTTAGTGAAATCCTCAAGCCCGAAAAGCTTGGAGGTGTGGACGTGGGCGAAGTTGGCCGAACCACGTAAAAATCTTCATGTTTGAATCTCTCTTCCCTTATCTTTTTATATTGTATTTGATTTAATTGTTATTCCATTAAATTCATTTTAGATTTGCATGATAATTTGTTTTATATTCAAATAATTTTTAGAATCTCAATTCACCCCTCCTCTTAGGTTGCATACTTGTATTTCACAAGTATGTGTCATGCCCATTGGTAACTTAAATGGAATAACAATTATAATCATGAAATCATAATTAACTCAAGATTAAGATTATAGTAAAATCAATGCCTATGAGATTTAATAAGTCTGACAGTTATTACAAAGTTAATTAAATCTCATATGTGATCATGTTCAATGTGGTTGTACTACATCAATAAATTCATACATGATTAAGACAAATCATCCAATGAATTTATTACAGTCTATACCTAAATAAAGTGCCCAACTTCATTTATCAACTGTGAACGAAATTTATTTAATCATAAGATAACTTATATTTATGTCTTCTGTGAATCCACATGGTGATCACATAAATATATATAATATGATTAAATGGACTTTAATAAAAATATTAATGCAATTAAGATATTTGAATAAAATACCTCATTTATTTTGTTAATCAGAAAAATTATTTATTATAATTAAATAAACACATATACTTTTAAAGAGCATATTTTCCTAACACTTAGTTCTAAGTCTAAGAATATTTGATTTTTATAAAATCGTAGTGGAAGCAAAGGAACTTATCTCCAGCCATAGCTATCAAATTCTCCAAAATTTCAAATTGTATTTTATAATTTCACTAGAATTTTTTTCAGTCTATCGACCAACACTATACCGATGAGTAAATGGAATATACAGGCTTAAGTTGTTAGATCAAGAACTTTTAATTTTAATTTTTCTGAAATTTGTTATCTTCTTCTCCTATAAAGAAGAATATAAATAATAGGAAAAGAGATTGACCATAATTTTTCAATATTTATCGACCACGGTAACGTGTAGAAAGATATTAAAAGTAGTGGATGTTAATATAACGTCTCTTTAAACTATTCTTTAAATATTTTGAAATTTAAATATACAGGCCACTTTAGGACATAAAAATCACATAAATTAAAAACGTATCTTACAATTTCCCACTTTGTCTATCTCATCACAATTCACAAACTCATTATCTTTAACTCTCTCTATATGTTTTTAACTTTATACTCGAAGTAAAAATAAAAAACCATGAATCGTGCTGGCAAGTCCTTTAAAAAATAAGTTTTTCCTTCCATTTATTACAAGGTAGTCTTGTCTTAATGTGAGTATGATACACCGAGAAGATCCTTCAGAATTCCCAAGAAAAATTCCAAGTTTTTAGCTTAAGATTGACTTGTCCTTTTTCAGTTTAGTTGTTGTTTTTATTTGAAATTGCTTGGTCATAGTCAAAGGTGGTTAGTTACCTCCAGAATAATAGTTACGTCATGGTTTTAACTTGCTGAAGTTTAGGAGTTAGTGTTGCTATCGGTTTGATGTATTGAAACTCTATTTAAGGAGTTTATTTAGAACTGAATAAGAACGTTAAGAATTTTACTTAAAGCTAGGGTTGACTTTCACCTAAAGAAAGCCAAATTTATTGAGTTTTCATTGTAATATGACTGGGACCTATTAGTAGTATCAGAGCTACAATGGCAACCAACAAAGAGCGCATTGAAATATTGGAGCAAAGAGTGAGAGGCTTACAGGATGAGGTGCATAAGCTTAGGCTCGAAATGAACGATCGTATGCAACACTTAGAGGAGTCTTTGAAGACTTTATCCAATGTGGTTCTCTCCTCAAAGGCATATCAGTCGTCGCACTCAGCGAAGCAAGGACACATGCATCAGTACCAACTTGACGAAACAGAAAGTTCTCGTTAGAGCATACCCCCTCTTCGAGCCAAAATTGAGTTTCCATGGTTTGTAGGAGATGATCAAACAGAGTGGTTCAATAGAGTGGCACAGTTCTTTGAATTTCAAAGAACTCCTGAAGATCAAAAGGTGAGCTTGGCGTCTTTCCACCTGGAAGGTGAAACGAACCAATGGTGGCAATGGTTGAATCGGACATACAAGGAAGAAAATCGAACAGTGACGTGGACTATGTTTGTTGAAGAGCTATGGGCACGGTTTAGACCAACAAATGGAGAAGACTTTGACAAGGCTCTCTCACATATAACACAAAGTGGATCTCTTCGGGATTATCAACGTGAATTTGAGAAATTGGGCAATCGGGTACAGGGGTGGACTCAAAAGGCTCTAGTGGGAACTTTCATGGGCGGGTTAAAACCGGAGGTAGCTGATGGGATATGAATGTTCAAGCCAAAAGCACTAAAAGAGGCCATCAGTTTATCCTGGAAGAGAGCCGAACAACTTACACGACAAAAGAGGTTTGCTCGGCCAATCCCACAAAATCGGCCGACGGCTGCCGTCACCCTGGTTAATCAAAGAGCAGCGATAGTTCCTAAACGCTTGGGCTGGGAAGAGATGCAAAAACGATGAGCTCAAGGGCTATGTTTCAGCTGCAACGAATGATTCACACCAGGCCATAAGTGCCAAAGGCCTTGACTGCTACTCATCCAAGGCCATGATAATTCTCAGGAGAATGAAGAAGAGGCTGAGAGCGAAGGTAAAAGAGAAGATGAATTGGAAGTTTCTATACATGTATTGACTGGATGGTCATCTCCACGGACCATGCGAGTAGTTTCTTCTATCAAGTTGCAACCAATAGTGCTGTTAATCGATAGTGGATCTACACACAATTTTTTAAACGAAAAAGTAGCTAGCACACTGCGGCTCCCAGTGGTTCCTACAAAGTCTTTCACAGTCCGTGTCTCCAACGGAGAACGACTCATGTGTCAAGGGCGATATGAGAAAGTACCGATCGATTTACAAGGCATTCCATTCTCTCTTACTTTCTACTCTTTGCCATTAGCAGGACTGGACATGGTATTAGGAATACAATGGTTGGAGATGCTGGGGTCGGTAGTGTGTAACTGGAAGCAGTTAACCATGGATTTCAATTAGGACAATCAAGCACAAATGCTGCAAGGGATACAAAGGCCCATTCAAGTGACTTCACTAGAGACTGTTGCAAGAGAGCATCGACAGGATCAGATGGTCCTTGCTGTTTATGTTCAAAACTTGGAAGACTTCCTGGGATGGCATTCAACCAGATATGCAACAACTTTTAAGTGAATTCGAGGATGTCTTTCAAGAACCCTCTAAGCTGCCACCACTACGAGAAATCGACCACCATATACTCTTTAAAGAAGGAACCCATCCCATCAATGTTCGACCATATCGGTATGCGTATTTTCATAAGGGAGAAATTGAAAAACATGTGCAGGCAATGCTGAACGTAGGAATCATCCTACCAAGCACTAGTCCATTTTTGTCTCATGTCCTTCTAGTAAAAAAGAAATATGATGCTTGGAGGTTTTGCACGGATTACAAAGCATTAAACGCTGCCACAATCAAAGATCGATTTCCCATTGCAACAATGGACGACATGTTGGATGAGTTGTACGGCGCTACCTATTTTACTAAGCTGGATCTTCGAGCTGGTTATCATCAAGTACGAGTACATGCTCCCGACATTCCGAAAACTATATTTAGGACGCATAATGGACATTTTGAGTATCTTGTTATGCCTTTTGGGTTATGTAATGTTTCATTTACGTTTCAAGCCATAATGAATTTTATTTTTCAGCCTTACCTTCGACAATTCATATTAGTTTTCATTGATGATATATTAGTGTATAGTACTACATGAGAATTGCATTTAACTCATGTGAGGAAGACATTAGAAATTTTGAAGAAACACAACTTCTTCGTCAAAGCAAACAAATGTGACTTTGGTAAGCATGAATTGGAGTATTTGGGCCATATTGTGACAAATCAAGGTGTCAAGGTATATGGTAAGAAGATTGAGGCTATGGTTACGTGGCCACAACCCACTAATACTACTGAATTGCATGGTTTTTTAGGCTTGAGATACTATTACAGGAAGTTTGTCTGCAATTATGGAGTACTAGCTCGTCCCCTCACCAACTTGCTCAAGAAGGGGAATTTGAAATGGGATGAGGATGCTGCTAGTGCGTTCACAATGCTTAAACAAGCTATGACAACCACACCCACTCTCGCCATGCCTAATTTCAATGAGCCATTCACTATTGAGATTGATGCTTTCGGGGATGGAATTGGAACTATTCTCACTCAGCAAGGGAGACTAATTGCATACATGAGTCGAGCTTTGGAGATTGGTAAACGTACTTGGTCAATCTATGCCAAAGAGATTTTAGCAATTGTGGAGGCCATTCAGACATGGAGACCATACATCTTGGGTCAGAAACTTTTCATTCAAACCAACCAATGAAGTCTCAAATACTTCTTTAGAGCAACGAGTAGCCACTCCCGAGCAGCAGAAATGGGTCGCTAACTTCTTGAATACGACTATGAGATAAAATATCGGTCTGGAAAAGAAAATTTAGCAGCGGACGCTTTATCTCGCCGCCCCAACAGCCCTCTCCTTAATCCAATATTTATTTCACAGGTTTCCTTATGGGATGACATTCAAAAGGCAGCATAAACGGATTTGTACATGAAAAAAAATTCCAGCAAGCAGCAAATGATCATACGGGCAATTATGTAGTGAAGAATGGGCTATGTTTTTACAATCAAAGAGTGGTGGTTCTGCCTGCACCTACGAGATCAGCTGCTCTAGGAGTTTCATGACAATAAGGTGGCTGGGCATTCTGGAGTTCTAAAGACTTTCAAACGGCTAGCTCAGTAATTTTATTGGCCCTCTATGCACAAATCTATACAAGAGTACATTCAACAATGTGCAACCTGCCAAAAGACGAAATCTGAGACACAAGCACTAGCTGGACTGCTCCAACCACTCCCAATTCCTTGTCTAGTTTGGGATGACATCTCGTTAGATTTCATCGAAGGATTGCCATCTTCACATGGTAAGGATAGTATTATGGTGGTCGTGGATCACTTTAGTAAGTCTGCTCATTTCATTACTTTATCTCATCCTTTCTCTGCGAAAATCATTGTTGAAAAGTTTGTGGAACATGTTACTAAACTTCATGGAATGCCGAAGTCTATCATTAGTGATCGAGACCCTATTTTTGTAAGAAAATTTTGGCAAGAGTTTTTTACCATGTCAGGTACTAAGCTGAAGCTCGGTTCAGCTTATCATCCTCAAACAGATGGACAAATAGAGGTGGTGAATCGTTGTCTCGAACAGTATCTGCGATATTTCGTCCATCAATGGCCTCGTAAATGGTATAGTTATCTGCCATGGGCAGAGCATTGGTATAACACCACATATCATTGCTCAACAGGGATGACACCATTTCAAGCCTTATATGGTTGCCTTCCTCCATCCATTCCTCACTATACAGAGGGTTTGTCTCATGTTAGTGAGGTTGATCAAAGTATCCTAACTCAAGATGAAGTAATGCAGCAACTGAAGACAAATTTGGAGTTATTTGCTGCTAGATTGAAACATGTAACTAATTAAAAGAGAAGAGAAGTGGAGTTTCAAATAGGAGATTTGGTGCTCCTAAAATTGCACCCCTACCGCCAACAATCCGTGTTCAAACGCGCCTATCACAAACTTGCCAGCCGATTCTATGACCCATTTTTAGTTGAGCAGAAGCTGGGCAAGGTAGCTTACCGTCTTTGTTTGCCACCTGCAGTTCAGATTCACCCGGTGTTCCATGTTTCTCTCTTAAAGAAGTATGTGGGTACTTTTCTTCATGACATTGTTGACCTTCCACCAATGTCTGATAAAGGACAGATTCAAGTTGTGTCGGAGAAGGTGATCGATACAAGATGGGTTAGGTATGGTACCAAGTTTATTGAAGAGAGTTTGGTGAAGTGGAAGACTTTGACTGCGGAAGATGCTACTTGGGAGGAAACGCAGATGTTCAAACAGCAATTTCTTGTGTTCAACCTTGAGGACAAGGTTCCGTTTGTGGGGGGAAGTATTGATACACCGAGAAGATCTTTAACATGCTGAAGTTTAAGAGTTAGTGTTGCTATCGGTTTGGTGTATTGAAACTATATTTAAGGAGTTTATTTAGGACTGAATAAGAACGTTAAAAATTTTGCTCAAAGCTGTGGTTGACTTTCACCCAGAGAAAGCCAAATTTATTGAGTTTTCATTATAATTTGACTGGGACCTATCAGAGTACTTTATGTGTCATATACGGAATGAAAAACTTTCCAAATGCTCATTTTGGATCTTCCTTTTCTTAAAAAAAATATATATATGCATATTGTCATTGTCTAAACTATATGAATACAAACTTTATGAGACGACATTTTGGTGGTATCTCAAGTACATGAAATTTATATAATAGAATTGAGTTCCATGTGGTCTACATGTTTCTTATACAATTTTGGTGGTAATCCGTTCATCAGAGGATCTGTAATTATCAATTTCATATTGATGAGTTCAATAACCACTTTTTGTGATTTGACATGCTCCCTTAAGAGATAAGTACTTAATGTCGATATGCTTTCTTCCACATACACTTCTATTATTCTTAGCTAGAAATATTGTAGCAAAATTGTTGCAACTGTCCCTTAGTCGTTTGGAAATAGAATCAACACTTCCCAATCCAGTGATGAAACTCTTGAGTTGAATAGCCTATGTCGATGCTTCAAAATAAGATACAATTAAACTCTATTTTCATAATTGAGATAGCAATTAATGACTGTTTGCACTTCTCCAGGAAATAGCTCTTCTAGCTAATAAGAAGATATATCTTGAAGTTGAACTTTTAGTGTCAAAGTAACCAACAAAATCAAAGTTTGAATATCCAACCACCTCTAGATGATCAAACCTTCTGTAAGTAAACGTGTAGTCCTTGGTTTCTTGAAGATCCTATAACACTTTTTTTGCAGCTCTCCAGTGTTCTACACCTGGATGTAGGGGTGGGCATAAACCCAAAACCCATGGGTTTACCGAAACCCAAACCAAATAAAATAGTTTGGATTGGATAAATCATGAGATGGGTTAAATTTGGGTTTTTATGGAAGAAACCATTTCACAATGGTTTGGGCATGGTTTACCCATAAATCATGAACAAATTCAAGGTAACATATCTACTCATGTGAGGAAGACATTAGAAATTTTGAAGAAACACAACTTCTTCGTCAAAGCAAACAAATGTGACTTTGGTAAGCATGAATTGGAGTATTTGGGCCATATTGTGACAAATCAAGGTGTCAAGGTATATGGTAAGAAGATTGAGGCTATGGTTACGTGGCCACAACCCACTAATACTACTGAATTGCATGGTTTTTTAGGCTTGAGATACTATTACAGGAAGTTTGTCTGCAATTATGGAGTACTAGCTCGTCCCCTCACCAACTTGCTCAAGAAGGGGAATTTGAAATGGGATGAGGATGCTGCTAGTGCGTTCACAATGCTTAAACAAGCTATGACAACCACACCCACTCTCGCCATGCCTAATTTCAATGAGCCATTCACTATTGAGATTGATGCTTTCGGGGATGGAATTGGAACTATTCTCACTCAGCAAGGGAGACTAATTGCATACATGAGTCGAGCTTTGGAGATTGGTAAACGTACTTGGTCAATCTATGCCAAAGAGATTTTAGCAATTGTGGAGGCCATTCAGACATGGAGACCATACATCTTGGGTCAGAAACTTTTCATTCAAACCAACCAATGAAGTCTCAAATACTTCTTTAGAGCAACGAGTAGCCACTCCCGAGCAGCAGAAATGGGTCGCTAACTTCTTGAATACGACTATGAGATAAAATATCGGTCTGGAAAAGAAAATTTAGCAGCGGACGCTTTATCTCGCCGCCCCAACAGCCCTCTCCTTAATCCAATATTTATTTCACAGGTTTCCTTATGGGATGACATTCAAAAGGCAGCATAAACGGATTTGTACATGAAAAAAAATTCCAGCAAGCAGCAAATGATCATACGGGCAATTATGTAGTGAAGAATGGGCTATGTTTTTACAATCAAAGAGTGGTGGTTCTGCCTGCACCTACGAGATCAGCTGCTCTAGGAGTTTCATGACAATAAGGTGGCTGGGCATTCTGGAGTTCTAAAGACTTTCAAACGGCTAGCTCAGTAATTTTATTGGCCCTCTATGCACAAATCTATACAAGAGTACATTCAACAATGTGCAACCTGCCAAAAGACGAAATCTGAGACACAAGCACTAGCTGGACTGCTCCAACCACTCCCAATTCCTTGTCTAGTTTGGGATGACATCTCGTTAGATTTCATCGAAGGATTGCCATCTTCACATGGTAAGGATAGTATTATGGTGGTCGTGGATCACTTTAGTAAGTCTGCTCATTTCATTACTTTATCTCATCCTTTCTCTGCGAAAATCATTGTTGAAAAGTTTGTGGAACATGTTACTAAACTTCATGGAATGCCGAAGTCTATCATTAGTGATCGAGACCCTATTTTTGTAAGAAAATTTTGGCAAGAGTTTTTTACCATGTCAGGTACTAAGCTGAAGCTCGGTTCAGCTTATCATCCTCAAACAGATGGACAAATAGAGGTGGTGAATCGTTGTCTCGAACAGTATCTGCGATATTTCGTCCATCAATGGCCTCGTAAATGGTATAGTTATCTGCCATGGGCAGAGCATTGGTATAACACCACATATCATTGCTCAACAGGGATGACACCATTTCAAGCCTTATATGGTTGCCTTCCTCCATCCATTCCTCACTATACAGAGGGTTTGTCTCATGTTAGTGAGGTTGATCAAAGTATCCTAACTCAAGATGAAGTAATGCAGCAACTGAAGACAAATTTGGAGTTATTTGCTGCTAGATTGAAACATGTAACTAATTAAAAGAGAAGAGAAGTGGAGTTTCAAATAGGAGATTTGGTGCTCCTAAAATTGCACCCCTACCGCCAACAATCCGTGTTCAAACGCGCCTATCACAAACTTGCCAGCCGATTCTATGACCCATTTTTAGTTGAGCAGAAGCTGGGCAAGGTAGCTTACCGTCTTTGTTTGCCACCTGCAGTTCAGATTCACCCGGTGTTCCATGTTTCTCTCTTAAAGAAGTATGTGGGTACTTTTCTTCATGACATTGTTGACCTTCCACCAATGTCTGATAAAGGACAGATTCAAGTTGTGTCGGAGAAGGTGATCGATACAAGATGGGTTAGGTATGGTACCAAGTTTATTGAAGAGAGTTTGGTGAAGTGGAAGACTTTGACTGCGGAAGATGCTACTTGGGAGGAAACGCAGATGTTCAAACAGCAATTTCTTGTGTTCAACCTTGAGGACAAGGTTCCGTTTGTGGGGGGAAGTATTGATACACCGAGAAGATCTTTAACATGCTGAAGTTTAAGAGTTAGTGTTGCTATCGGTTTGGTGTATTGAAACTATATTTAAGGAGTTTATTTAGGACTGAATAAGAACGTTAAAAATTTTGCTCAAAGCTGTGGTTGACTTTCACCCAGAGAAAGCCAAATTTATTGAGTTTTCATTATAATTTGACTGGGACCTATCAGAGTACTTTATGTGTCATATACGGAATGAAAAACTTTCCAAATGCTCATTTTGGATCTTCCTTTTCTTAAAAAAAATATATATATGCATATTGTCATTGTCTAAACTATATGAATACAAACTTTATGAGACGACATTTTGGTGGTATCTCAAGTACATGAAATTTATATAATAGAATTGAGTTCCATGTGGTCTACATGTTTCTTATACAATTTTGGTGGTAATCCGTTCATCAGAGGATCTGTAATTATCAATTTCATATTGATGAGTTCAATAACCACTTTTTGTGATTTGACATGCTCCCTTAAGAGATAAGTACTTAATGTCGATATGCTTTCTTCCACATACACTTCTATTATTCTTAGCTAGAAATATTGTAGCAAAATTGTTGCAACTGTCCCTTAGTCGTTTGGAAATAGAATCAACACTTCCCAATCCAGTGATGAAACTCTTGAGTTGAATAGCCTATGTCGATGCTTCAAAATAAGATACAATTAAACTCTATTTTCATAATTGAGATAGCAATTAATGACTGTTTGCACTTCTCCAGGAAATAGCTCTTCTAGCTAATAAGAAGATATATCTTGAAGTTGAACTTTTAGTGTCAAAGTAACCAACAAAATCAAAGTTTGAATATCCAACCACCTCTAGATGATCAAACCTTCTGTAAGTAAACGTGTAGTCCTTGGTTTCTTGAAGATCCTATAACACTTTTTTTGCAGCTCTCCAGTGTTCTACACCTGGATGTAGGGGTGGGCATAAACCCAAAACCCATGGGTTTACCGAAACCCAAACCAAATAAAATAGTTTGGATTGGATAAATCATGAGATGGGTTAAATTTGGGTTTTTATGGAAGAAACCATTTCACAATGGTTTGGGCATGGTTTACCCATAAATCATGAACAAATTCAAGGTAACATATCAATGAAAAATAAATTAAACAAAATAAAAGGCTAAATCAATATTTTAATAATAATTTTTTATTATAATATAATAATTATACTACTAATAATTATTATTATATAGTAATTATACTACTACAAATTATTATTATATAATACTAATAGAAGTGTTGCACAGGGCAAATACAAACGCAATTGTTTGTACAGTACACTATTATATAACAATTTTTACGGTCTCAACTTGAGTTAAAAGGCTAAATTAACATTTTAATAAAATTACTCAAACAATATTTTTATGAAATCCTCTAATATAATTTTACAGTCCTATTTGTATTGTAACTTACTAAAATTAAAAATGTAATTGATTATAAGATTTTATCAAATAAAATATGATTCTATTGTTATTTTTTAATTAAATTTAAACCTAATTAGATTTCATGTCTATTTTTTCTTATTGCATTTAAAATTTTGGCGCTTTTTCTAATTACAATAAATTTTTGATTTATTTTTTGGAAGATTCAAATTTATAAAATTAAATAATTTAATTTTGATGGATTACTTTGATACTTGAGTTGAGATATCTTATCTTACTTTAATTTGTATTGACATTGTTAAAATTTTTGTTGTAATATGGTTACTATTTAAGAACGAAGTTATTGTAAAATCCATTCTTCATAATTTTTATCCACTACATTTTTCATAATTTAATAATTAATAATTATTATAATTTGACATAGTTAAATTTATTAAAATAAAAAATATTTTGATTAAAAAATTCAAACCAAACCCAAATAGGTTGGTTTAGTTGGATTAAAAATATTTGGGTTGAGCCCAAATTTTTATGGTTTAATTTGGATTGACTTAAAACCCAATCCAAACCAACCTATGCCCACCCCTACCTAGATGCATTGATATCTTCTTAACATTCTTATGTTAGGCCTTGTGCAAACTTGAGCATTCATTAAGCTCTTAACTGCGCAAGCATAACAAATATTGGTCATCTATTCCCTTTAAATTTTGTTCTTTGGGTATTATTTCAAATTGAATTTGGCACCTTTGAAATAGATGCCACACTGTGTAACCAATTATTACAAAATATTTCCAGAATTTTATTGATATAGTTTCTTAGGATAATCCTAATGTCTTTTAATTTTTATACTAATGACATAAGAAGCCTCACCCATATCTTTCATAACAAATTATTGTGAGAGAAAAAGTTTAACCTTATGAAGCAAGCCCAAATCACTTAAATCAAGCAAAATATATTATCACTAGTCTATAAGAAGGATTCTTTTCAGATAATCTTGGCGTTAGTGGCTCATTTGATATTGAATTATATTAAATAGATGTGAAAACTGCTTTCCTCAATGGAGATCTGAAGGAGGTTTCATGATAATCAATTCTTTCTTGTTAAGTGAAAAGTGTGATAAGAATTGGTTGTTGATAATCTTGTAATTCTTAATGATTATCTTGAATAACAACTAATTTTCATGAAGATTCAGGAGTAGGTTTGAAACTTAGATCTTGCTTAAAAATCAAGTCTTGAGGTACTTTAACTATGTGTATCATTCTCTTGAAAATGCACATTTTTTTTATTCTATAATTTTAGAATTATAGGATTGATGACAAAATCTATATCCTCTAGACCTTTCCCCATAGCCAATAAAACAAAGCATTAACTGCCTTCGAGTCTAGCTTTTTCTCTTGTAGGTTGTATATTCTAACTTCGGCTGGACAACCACATTTATGCACATCTTAAACTAGGTTCCTAACTTTTCCATAATTCAAAAGGTGTTTTAAAAGCAACCTTTATTGGATCTTTATTTAGTAGATATGCAACATTTTCTAGAGCTTCACTCCACAAGGATAATAGGAAGTTAGAGTTGATTATCATACTTCAAACCATGTTTATTAATTTTTGGTTTCATCTTTCTACTACATCATTTTGATATGGCGAGCCTAGCATTGTGTATTGAGCAACAATGCCTTCTTCCTCTAGAAACCTAACAAATGGATATGATCTTTGTCCTTATCTTATATATCGACTATAATATTATAATATTCTCCACTTTTACCTGATCTGATAATTTTAATTTATTTTCCTAAGTTTTTCTCTATTTCTACTTTACAAACTTTAAAAGTATCTAATGCTTTGCATCCATCATAGAGAAAGTAGTGATACATATATTGTGGGTAATAGTCAATGAAAGAGATGAAGTATTTCTGACCATTTAAGCACACTTCTAGAAATTAAAAGGCTTAATCAAGGTCTAAGACAAAGCCAAAATTAAAAATAAATTTGTAGGCCTCTGCATTCAATGAAAGAGATGAAGTATTTCTGACCATTTAAGCACACTTCTAGAAATGGCCACAAATATTAGTGTGTATAATTCTAATATGTTGGAACTCCTCCTAGCACCTTTCTTGGTCTTAGTGGTATGCTTTTCCTTAATGTAGTTTGTGCAAGTACCAAAATCAATAAATTCAAGAGCCTTAAAGATGCCACCTTTTACTAATCTTTTGATTCGTTCAATGAAGATGTAACATAATCTCTTGTGCCATAACATGGATGATTTCTCATTTACAACACCTTTCTTTGTAGCAATATTACCATGGAAAGTCATAAGGTTATAATCAAAAGTAGGATTTAAATAAAGTTTAAACAACCGTCATCTAAAATTCTATTACCAACAACAATAGTGTCTTTAAACAAATGAAAAGATTTCCTTGCAAAATTAAAACTAAAATCAAGAGGCAAAAGTATTGAAACAAAGATAAAGTTTCTAGAAATAAATATAAAAGGCTTAATCAAGGTCTAAGACAAAGCCAAAATTAAAAATAAATTTGTAGGCCTCTGCAGCTTCAATATATAGGGGATCTTGTTCCCTAAATAGAATGCATATCCACTATTCATTAGTTTCCTTTAGTTCAAGACACCCTACGTGGTATTGGCAACATGGATTATAGAAGCAGAGTCAATCCAAGTGTTTTAGAAACTTTAGCCATAATAGATTCCTAACACACTAAAGATATATTATTACCTTTCTTTTTAAGCCAAGTCTTGTATTTTGGGCAAGCCTTCTTCATGTGTTGTTTCTTTTTGCAGAAAAAGCACTCAACAACATCGTTATTGACTTAACTAAGAGATGCCTTTCCTTTTCTTTTCCTGTTCTGGTCATTTTTCTTTCCATGAGTCAATGTATGGACATTTTCCATCCTCTCCTAACTCAGTCTCCTTTCCTTTTTCAAACACAAAGTCAAAAGTTCAGTGATGGACAACTTTTCCTTATGTGTGTTATATGAGGTTTTGAAAAGTCCATATTCATATGGGAGTGAATCATGGATAAAGTCAACTAGAAAACGCTCAGAAACGTTAATTTGTAAAAACTTCAGTTGAGCAGCTATATCCCTCATTTTCGTAATGTGTTCATGCACGATTTTAGTGCCTTTAGACTTTATGGATGACAATTTGCTCATTAAAGCGCATGCTAATGCCTTGTTAGATGTCTCAAACTATTGCTAAATGGCATTAAGATAATTTTTCACATTAGTAAAATTAGGAATAGACCCATATTTCTTTTTCCAACATTAGCCTTGATAAGCATAATGCCTCATCGGTTGAACTGCTCCCAATGATTATATGATACTTTCTTTATTGGAACTGAATTCTGTAGGCACTGATGGTTCATCCAATTGAAGCGCTAAGTCAAGGTCCATGTGCTCCAATTTAAGAGAATTTTCTCCTTCCAGTCATTAAAATTATCATTAAAGGATGTGAGATGCATCATAGATTGGAACATATAAAGATTGAATGGCTATAAATTAAATAAATAACGAGTTTACCAACTATAATTAAAGCATAAAATTTGGAAAATCTATACATGCAAATAATTCCAAAATAAATTAATGCATCCTTATAATTGTCCTATGGGTAAATTTTGTAACATGCAATTGATTAATTCTATATAATGGGCCTAACATGTTACCAATTATTTTATCAAAATTTATCAAGCATGTGGGCAATTAGTTTTTCTTTTATGTATATATTTTAAGTAAAAGAATAAATAACTACTATCTCATTATGCTTATACGAGTATTATAATTCCTGTGTAGGAACATTATGATATTTTAATTTTTAAGTACAACATTTGAAGTCATTAAAATTAATATGTCCTAATTATTCCATTTTTATAATTTTAAGATGATGTGGCCATCCGTCAACTACTCAAATGTAATAAACTTTAAGATTGACATCAAAACTCAGTTACCAATAATGCATAAATAATAGAAGGTAAACGAACAAGAATAGTATTCCAGACGCCACATAAAAACAAATTTGTCACATAACAAAATTAATGTATTTTAATTTATGTACAATATATATGGCAAATTAACATATCACTGTAGCATACTAATTTAATATTCTAGTAGCCTAATTAATAATCACTTATAAAATCCACGTATATTAGGTACTCATATACATAGTTGCATGCAAGTAGCACTAACATGCACATCTATTGCAGACACATATAAATTTAAGATGTAAAATTATTGACTAATATTAGGCATGTCATTAATATTAATAACACCATTTCTAGCACACTCAAAGAATCGAAAGCCAAATTTAAAAAGGTACATACTCTGATACCAAAATGTAAGAATATTTGATTTTCAAAGAACTTTCCTCTAACCATAGCTATCAGTTCCCTGGATTTCATATTGTATTTTATAATTTCACTAGAATGTTTTAGTCTATCCGACACCAATATACCCATGAGTATATGGAATATATCGACTTAAGTTGTTGGATTGGGGGCCCTTAATTTTATTTTTTTCCTGAAATTAGTTATTTTCTTCTCCCGTCAAGAAGAATATAATACAATAAAAAGAGATGGGCCACAATCCCTCAATGTTCGTTAACTAACTTAACGTGTAAAAACATATTAGGAGTAGTGGATGTTAATATAACTTCTCTTTAAATTGCTTTTTAAGTTTTTTAAAATTTAAGTAAATATAAATAAGGATAAGAAGTTTAAATTAATTAATTAACTAATAATAATTATTAACTCTATTACATAGGCCACTTTAGGACACAAAAATGACATCAATTAAAAAGTGTCTTACACTAAGTTAGAACAATACACAAAGGGCGGCGAAGATGTCATTATTTTCATAAATGCAATGAGAAGTATTGTTGGAAAACAAAGTTTAAATCATAATCTTAGGGAGACAGAGGAGGATTTGAGAGGAAGGAAGATAATTTTTCATTGGGAGAAATTAACTTCAGAAGCAAGAGTTTGTCTTTAATCAAACTTGGGTTGAGTGTTCTTCCCACAACAAAGGATGGGACTATTTGAATATACCAAATTACTCAATAACTCTATTTACTAAATAAACCCACCCTTAAATTTTAAAATTTTAAATTTTACTCAGTAAACCCATTTAAATATCTAATATTCCCTTACTAAACCCAATTTTTATAATAATGGTGATTTTATTCATTAAACCCATTAAATTAATTACAAAGCCGTTAAATTCTTCTGAAAAAAAATTGATTGAATATAAGTCAACAAGTTTCTTCTGAAAAAATAAAAAAGAAGCAAAAGGAAAGGAAATAAATTTATTGCTTTTAACATTTTAGAATACATTCATGATAAAGCAGGGTATGTTAAGGTTAGCATCGCATATGCATCCAACATATTTTATTCTTTGGAATGTTCTAGATCAGTTTGTGAAATTATTTTGGACTAAAAATTGAAATGATAAAATGAATTCTATTAGATGTTATACTTATAAAATTAATACTTGCCATCATGTGGATTGATATTTGACTATTTGATTAATGCTTGTACATCTCGGTGTTGATAATTTGGAAGAATAAGTAATTGATTATTGATGAAATATTTTTTGATCACAACTTTAACAGATTTTATCACATTAATACTAAACTACAATTTGAAAAAATTAATAGACGGCAATAATTGATTATTAATTTGAAATTTAATTAAATTTAGCTTGAGTGAGGGGCCATTCCCAAAGGATTTCAGTGTTGATCTCATCAATGTAATCTGCTTAGAAATATTGAACCAGATCGGGGTTATGGACTAAGCATTGGAGAGCACTATTCATAAAACAAGTATTCCCCAGATTCTACAACCTTGCCAAACCCCCCTTCTCTCATTTCTACAGAGTTATAAGAATCACATCCATCATCCATATCCATGAACGTTGAGCCAAAAAAACGACCCGAATGGCATGCCAACATTAAAGCAAAAAAATAATAAATAAACATATGAATAGTATTATAAATCAATTGTCTAAAACTATTCTATTTGTAGTAGCCACCTTAGGACTTATAATTTCTCTAAAATGTTGTATTTGAGAAGTATATGAAGTCTCTCATCCGTTTGCAATAGGGTGATGATATGTGCCCCAATCAAGTGTTATAAGTGGAACATGATCTATAAAAACTTATAATTAATAATAAAAAATTATATATGGAACAACATTAAATTAATAAAATAACAAATTATACCTCAACAAAATGATTGCCAAATACATAGCCACGAGCAATTTCTGTGAGATAGTATATGCACTGGCTCATATCTCAAAGGTAAAAATGCAAGGCATGTATTGAGGACAAGTGGAATAAGACAACATTATAGCATGATGCTATAAGATGACCCATGTCAAGCATAATCATCCATCGATCAGACAACGTTGGCCAATTCTCATAATATAAAACGATGTGAATAAGCACGTTCACGCTTTTAGGTCTGTATAATTTGCCATAATCATCTAAGTGAGAGTACAACTCATTTAGTAAATCTTTCCTCACTCTGTCTCTTATACACATCTGCCAATTCTCATAATATAAAACGATGTGAATAAGCACGTTCACGCTTTTAGGTCTGTATAATTTGCCATAATCATCTAAGTGAGAGTACAACTCATTTAGTAAATCTTTCCTCACTTGTACCCATCCATCCTCACCTAAGCTATTAAGTCAAGTATTGCTTTAAAACCACAGTTACCATCAGCTACAACATCTTTAATGTAATGAATATATGATTGTAATCCAATTGAAAATTCATCAATAAACATAATTGATTCGATTGGCATGCTCTTGTTAACCTGCAAATATAAGTATTATATATAATAAAAAAATTAAATTAAATGACTTACTAAATAACTTAAGTATAAATTTGTATTACCTTTGTTTTCTGTCATCCTCTATGTTTAACTTTAGCTTTTGATATAGTAGCTATAACTAAATTACTCTTCACATTAAGTGAACAACTTTCTTGGCCAAATAATATTATCTCAAAAGCAGATGGGTCACAACGGGTAAAAGTATCAGCTTTAATAGATGGTCGACCTCGTGTTCTTGTCTTTACTTCTGGATCTAAAAGAAAGGTACGCCCAAGATTGGCTACAAAATTTCTAACTGGATTTTAATCGAACTCTTATTAAGCTGCTTAACAATCAACTCAAACTCCGGCTAACAACTTAACTCCACCTTTTGCTTCTGAGTAACAACTACTAAATCAAGTTTTTTTTTCCAATGAAGATCAATTCTCTCAAGTGGAGTAGGTTGACATTCTTTTTTGTATTATGCAATCTCATAAGCACATGGTAAACCATGCGTTTGGCAAACAACACACCCACATGCAGAGTGGTCGACCCTAATAGAAATAGCATGTTTCAGTTCACTGAGGATTATATTTAATGCAGTTATAGAGATGAAACCTGAAATATGTTTGAATTCTGCAGGCTTTAATTGATGTTGAACAATTGTCAAACTTGTCTCAAATGATGCTTTAATATCTATATGTTCTAACTAAAGTAAATTGTGTATATCTGCCTGTGATGTCTCAAAGTGTCCTTGACTAGTGGAAAGATACTTCTTTAACCTTGAATGTGCACTTTCAACCCTATTAAAAAGATAATAGTAAATAATAATGATAATAATAATAACAACAACAACAATAACAACAACAACAACAACAACAATGATAATAATATAATAAATAAATTGAATAAGTAAAACCAATAAGTTATTGGTAAAATTAAAATGTTATATACTTGTTTGTTGTTAAATTTCCAAAGTGCATAATTTTTTTCTGTCCATGCTTAAACAAATCTTTCTTTATAGTTGTTCAATTATGTATCTATTACATATTCCATCACCGCTGGAAAAAAAATGCAAAATCTCTCTACATGGTTTTAAAGTGGTCAATGAATTCAATTTCATTTGAAGATAACATCAATAAGTTCCAACTCATTGTGAACTTCTCCCACTTATCATTTACTGCAAATAACTTCTTGCATTTTGCCATAATATTCCTACTGATATGCCATCTACAAAAAAAAAATATTTGCATTAAGAAATATTTTCTCAATGGCATTCATTGAAGCCAACTCTCTATCAGTGACAATGACCCTAGAAAAAAGTCATTGTCCATTAAACCCCTCAATCTATCTACTGCTAATGTGTAGCTATCTTCCCACTCATAACTTAGGTATGCATAAGCAACATTAAAAGTCATATCAGTTTATGTGACTCCTATAATCTCAAATAAATAAAGATGGTATTTTTTGACTTTATAAGTACAGTCCATTAGCAAAGCACTTGGAAATAAATGTAACAACTCTATGCTCTTAGGGTGTGCCCAAAACAAGTCTTTCACAATATATGTATTGTCATATCAACTATGCCACTCAATGTAATTTTGTTCAGATAACTTACTCAAATGTTGTTGCATTTGTGATCTGCCAGCAATCTCAATCACCTTATATCTCTGTCGTGCATTGTATATTGACTTCATTGTAGAAACATTAAAAATAGATATATTCTTTTTAAAAGTGACTAAAATATCTTTTGGCTGTACCATATTTTTTGACATGTCAACTAATATTGATGTTTCTTCAGCAATTAGTTGCCCTGTAAATGAGTGCCCTTCAAGATGTTTTGCAATTGGATGATTATGGACTCCGCGCATTACCTTTAGCATCCAGTCGTTTTAAGTGTCTAACTTTCGACCCTTTAATTTAAAAGGGCATCCTCATTTTTTTGTACTAGTTATTCTCGATTTTGAATCTTTTTGGTTGTCTTTCTTCTTTATTTTTCATATTTTCCACCTCTCACGACCAAAAAAGATACTTGGTCTTTTACCACCACAACCCACTTCAAATCTCTTGATGACAACCATTATACCATTTTTCTTTCTGACATTACGAGTCCACTGAAGCTTGAATATCTATATAGAAAGAAATCTCATGGAAGTTAAATAAAATTTCATTAAAAATCCAAAATTAATTACAAACTAAAGTTACCTCATGAGTTGTAAATTCACTGCTATAATCCATCACACAATGTGCATCAGAATTGGTAGATTTGATGGAAACATCATCCTGCATATAATAAAATATCTTCGTTAAAACTACAAACTACATTTAAAAAATCAGTTTTATATGACACATAGATTTATTGTTTACTATGCAAGACCTTCACAATAGTACTAGCTGACATAATGAAGGAAAAGTAGCATTCTATAAAGCTTATAGACATAAACCAAAAGACAAAACTAAAACGATATAATTTTCTTAGTATTAGATAGGTGAAAATAACAGTTACTACCAAAAAAAACATAAAGTTGTAGAAACAAACTATTAAAAGAAGTGAACCTCGACAAATAGGTTAAATAATGCCCAGAAGCAACTGACTCCATCCGTGCTTTAATATGCTCACTTGCATCCAAAATTGCAACTCCATAAATATTAGAACTTGCAAAAGCAATTGTTAGTGACGCATTAGGAACCTAAATTATTTTGGCAAATTCAAATAAAATAAGATATAAGTACGACAACTACTATTTATTAGGCTACCAAAAACTAATTAAAGGCAAAGACCAGTGCATGATAGAGAGAGAAAAGTCAAAAAATCAAGCATTAAAGTGCACAAGGAAGACTTATGCAATTAAACGAAAAGTCAAAGAATCAAGTAAAATTTGTCTCTTATTTCTTTGAAATACTAACAGTTAAAATATTTTATGGTTATAAAAATAAACAAAAAAAAATCAGAGATAGTTGTTTAAAGGTATTTGAAGTTGATTTATAAAGGACACCGAAAGAAAACCTCCAAGGACAAGAAACTACTTTCTTGGAGTGAAAAGAAAAATCTTTGATGAAGGACACCAAATATTTGTTTGTTTTTTACTATTGACGAAGTCTCACATGCATGTGGAGTTTACTAGCAGGTTTTGAATGTATCTCTCTATCAATTTCGAATGGAAAAGGAAAAAAATAAAAATTAAATGTAAATAAAAAAATTCCATACCTGTTCATCATTCAAATTATTATCAATATTATTTTGTTCCTCCATAAAATTAATATCCATCGAATCAATAACAACCAACTTTGTTATTCTTAATCGAATCACATGTGCCCATTTAACAAAAATATATGGCTTGATAGAAGAATCACACCTCTTGATTGATTAGGGTTTAATGAAAATCTTATTAAGGTCCTATAAAACTATGTTGAATATAAAGATGGGTTCAATGAGTAAAAATTCTGGATTTTTTCCTTTTCATTATATTCTAATGTCCATAACTATAATTTAATTCAGGGTATTTTAATCATAAAAAAATTATTTTTAGAAACAGATTTATTCAGTAGTTTGGTGGGCTTAAATAGCCCTACTCCACAGCAAAATAATTCTAAATGTCATTAGGTTTTAATCTCAAATGCTAATAAAAATGCAATATTTTGTTTGCAATGTATATAAAATATACATTAACTAAAAATATTTAAAAATATAAAAATGAAAGAAAAATATCAGATTATTATTATTATTATTATTATTATTATTATTATTATTATTATTTTACACCAAAACCTATTTTATTTACTATGTAATGAAGTTTTGATTATGCTTTTAGAATTGCCAACGGCAATATTTTTGTTTGCAATGTGGTAACTTTTAGATGTTTATATGTTATGTATTTGTTGAAATACTTATTTGAATTTTTATTTAATAAAAAAAGACTGTATAAATTATAAAAATAAGAATAAGTATTTTTATTATTTTTATTTTTATTTCGATTTATATAATATATTTAATTTATAATAAATACATAAAAGTATATTTGAAAATAAGAGTAATAATATAAATTATGGTAACATAAAATTATTGAGTATTATAAAAACAATAGAGGGTAAGTGATATATATTAATTTCAATATCTCCTAATTTTGGGATGTCTAACACTACTCTTTATTATAATATTACAATATTCGTAAATAATTTACTATTACAGACAAGCTAACATCCGTCTAACATGCCATTCTAAGGGCCAGTTTGGTAATGCTACAGCTTTTAAAATAATTGATGTTAGCTGTACTGTAGAAATAATCAGCTGTGAAGAGAATCAGTTAAGTGTTTGGTAAATTTTATTTTCAAAAGTACTGTTAATTTTGAAAGTAGTTATGGGTGTTTGGTAAATCTTATTGTTAAACTGGTGTAAGAAAATAAATGACTAAAATATACGTAATGTAGGATGAAAATGATGATGAATATTATAATAAAAATTACATTGAATATGCATGAAAAGGGTGATGAACCACTTATTGTTATTGAATATGGTGATGGAACACGTACTGGATCTTGCTTTGTTGCACTAGAGAAGTTTTGATAGAACACAAAAATGAAGAAACAGGGTAACGAAAGGTGTGCGTTAATTATAATAAAAATTTATTAAAATATTAATTTTATTTCCAATTTAAATAAGGATCATTTCGGGTTTAAGTAATAATTGTAAGGATATTTATGTAATTATATTAAAGGATAAAATTGATTCTGAAAATCAAAATTTAAAAGTTACTCATTTCCTACTTTTCAAAATCTGTTGTAGGAGGAACTGATTCTGGCAAAAGTGATTTTGATTTTTTCTTACCAAACACTAAAATTAACTTTTAGATTTTTAAAATTACTTTTAACCCTCCCAAAAGCAATCCCAAATCGGGCCTAAGTGTTGGCTTCAAAATTTGGAGAAGATTTTCAATTTTATTTATAGAGAAGCCATTAGATACATAACTGCCACGGTTCTATTTACAAGTTTGGCACTATAGTAATTAACAAGTTTTCCATTCCATATAAATTTAATTCAAACCCAATAACTCATCATACTAACTAAAAGTGCTTTTGTTTCCCTCTAATTTTTCTTCTTTTAAATTTAATAATCTACCCCTGCCCCATTTTGAACTTAATAATTTAAATATTGAAATTCAAAACCCAATAAATACAATGAAACCTTTGTAAAATAATATTATTGGAATTTAAAAAAAATATTATCTTAGTTATGTTATATATTATTGTTTTAGGTTATATATTATCAATAAAAAAATTTGTTAATTTATCAATAAATGAATGTTTATAAATTTATGAAAAATTTATATTTTATTTATTTGTGTCATTTTTGTATGTGTACTTTTCAGTTACCAAGATACGTTTCTAAAAAAGGAAAGAATAATAATAATAATAAATTTTACGAACATGTGCATAGAAGTGAAAAAAATTAATGTAAGTACATTGTACAAAGACATAAGATTGATGTACGTAGTTTTCAAATGTAATACCCAAAAAGATAAAGTGTTTCAAATACTTAAAGTACTAAGAATATAAACTCTATAAATGAACTAGTATATAAACTCCATAAATACAAGTCACTAGTTTTATTTTTAGTCTCAAATCATTAAACAAATATTTTGAAAAAAAAATAGAATTGAGAAAATTAAAGTTGTCAAAAAAAATCCTTAATATTATAAATTTTAAATGTTATTTATTATTAATATTTTTTTTGTGTTTTGATAATTACTAATTTACATTTTCATCGGGCCCTAAGGTATTCAAAAAATTATTATTTATGCATTTAGCGAGATCATTAATTTAGTACATTTGCCCGAAGTTGGGAATTGAAAGAATTTATTATTTAATTAAGGTTATTAATTTATCGAATACTCATTTTTTACCAAGGTTTTATTGTATATGATTATAAGAATAAAAATTGTAACTAAAGTCAAATAGTAATTAAAATAAATTGAAATAAATTAGCCATATATTAGAAAATTAAAATACACATTTTACTTATCAATTATGCATATTGTTGTGTAAATTTTCTTGTATTTGCAAGCGCACAAACCTATTGTAGTATAGATAAATGATGACGAGTGTCGATCATACGAGAAAGTAGATTTAATTATGTGTGAGGTTAATTTTCCGAGTTTATATGCGAATTGGTTGGATATGATGTTTGAACAGTACTAAGATTTAAACTAAAAAGATGGTGGAATAGATTAAAGATGAAACAACACTTCACTATGAGCTTATTATTCCTTTTTAGTTCCTATTAGTTTATGAAGGGGTATTTCCACTCCTCATAGTCCTCATTCTGGTAAATATAATATCAAGCACTTATTATGCCAAGGGAAAATAATCTTCTACTAAATATGATGTCACATACACGTTGTACTAGGTGATAATAATCTCACTATTGTAATGTGGCAAGACCATCCACTAAATAACTTAGATGTATTTTCTATCAATACTGAGTCAAGACAAACCACGAATACTAGAGAGGATTTTCTCGCTAATAAATTAGTGTAAAGTGCTTGTCATACCAAATAGTAATGATCTTACAGTAGGGAGCCAATATATTGTACAAAATCTAGACGTTGTACTAGGTGATAATAATCTCACTATTGTAATGTGGCAAGACCATCCACTAAATAACTTAAATGTATTTTCTATCAATACTGAGTCAAGACAAACCACGAATACTAGAGAGGATTTTCTCGCTAATAAATTAGTGTAAAGTGCTTGTCATACCAAATAGTAATGATCTTACAGTAGGGAGCCAATACATTGTACAAAATCTAGACAAGATTATTACTATCTGTCAACGATAAGTCAAAATAATCCACATAAATCAGAGAAAGAGTTAATAAACTTACTAAATTAAGCTCATGGACCATGTTGAGACTTCACCTTCCACTCAAGCTTGAAACTAAATTAGCCACTCATATTGAACCACATGTAAAATGGTAATTTTATACTAAAATACATAGAAAATAAAAGATCGAAAGAGAATTACATAAAATAGAGCTAAAATTTTTTCTCAGAACTGTTGGATTAACGAGGAAGAGTCATCTATGTTAATGAGACTTAGAGTATAAATTGCAAGGTTCTTTTATTTATTTATTTATTTCTTTTTTTCTCTTTTTTATTATAATTATATATATATATAGAGAGAGAGAGAGAGAGAGAGAGAAGAGTGCAACACTTTTCTGAAAAAGAAAAAATTCTCTATGTTTTTCTCAAATATAAATAAGTGATGGAAAACATAAAATATAGGGTAGTACACCAAGTTGGGGCGGGATAAGACAATAAGTTAAAAGTTTTTTTTTATTTTTATAGGCATAAGAGAGGTAATTATTGATATTTCACAATGAGGATGGCTAGAAAAGGGTCAAATGGATTAAAGATGGTATTTCTATCATTTTTTAGAACTCTAAATAGTCTTTTATATCTACTAATTCAATGGACTTCCAGATGTAACAACACACAATTCTCTTCTTTTTTTTCATTGGTCGACTCAAAAGAAAAAGATATAGATCACGTATAAAATAATAAACTGATAAACTTGGAAAAATTGTTACTCTCCAAGAAAAATTATATGCTTAAAAACTCACTCGAAACTTATTATAACATGTGCATTTCTTCAAATAACTCAATCAATTTCACTCATCAAATTTCTAAATTCACACTCGTCACTAATATCAATATATAAAGTGGGTGTAACATAACTCAAACTAAGGATAATACAAATACTAAAATTTAGAGATAATGCAAATGGTAAAATTTAGTAATTATCATGTCATCCAATATCAAAATATCACATAAGATGCCTTAAATTTTATTATTTTTATTTTTATTATTTTTTAACTAAACTACAAGACTAGGAAGATGTGTTTCTAGAGTTACTAAACTCTATATTTGGCCATCTTCAACTCCAAAATTTAGAAAAGGTTATTCCGCAAGTACAAGAAAACAACTATCAATTATTTTGCAACTATCAACTATTATCTCTCCCCAACTAGAATGAGACATTGTCCTCAATATCTAAAATGAAAAAAAGTATATTTTAGAAGATATCACATGAATGTTGCAACATAAGAAAATATGTACAAATGGAAGGTTAAATCTAATTTGCACCTCTTAATACTACTACTGTTATCATCATTAGTTGACCAATCTAACGCAAAGGTCCTAAGATCTGATTCTAGTATGTAAGTTTGTAAAAGATCTAGTAACTTGTTAGTAGTATAAGCATAAATAAAGAGCTTTTTCACTGTGAATGGAATGAAATGATTCTTAACTATATCATGAAGAAATACTATCAAACCATCATAAAAATTATTAACATTTAATAAACTGATGGGTTTTTGACAAATGTTCAAAGGGACCTAAGATGCAAATGTAATCAATGCCTCCATAGTTGCAAGATCTCCTTGCTATAAAATGATAGGGTTCGCATGGTTTAACATCTTAGACATTTAGACTTAAATTATGATTACTTAGAAAGTAAATAATATGTTTTTATTACATTTAGCAATATTTTGCATGAACATCCATTTTAGTTTACTTTTAATAAGTTTTGTTTGATAGAGAATGAATTGTGTACTTAGACCATATACATAATTGTAGGTGATCAGAAGTTCAAATTTCAAGAAAGGAATGCGACCGCAATAGGCTTGTAAAGATAAGGAAAGAATTTGGTAGAAAGAATTGAAACAAGTATGGAACAATGCAAATGCTGAAGTTGTTATTGTAGCAATGTTGCTGTAGCACCGTTACTATAGCAATCCTGGAGCATTGACAGAGAAGATTTTGCACAAGATACTATGAAGATGGCGATCTAGAGTTTCCTAAACTGGAAGATGCGCGCCCTAAGCTTCCGGTTGCCCTAATTCTAAGATATAAAACAAGCACACATGCAAAGAAAAAAGGCGGGGGCCGTCATTAGAGAAAAAGAATAAAGAAACAAAACAAGAGAAAACAAAGATCAAGAGAGAGAATTGGCAATTGCAATAAAGTATTCAAGAAGAACATCACGCGGATCTCACTCTTATTTATTGTTCTCTTGCTTTTATCTTGTTATGATAGATTGTTTGATGGCCAAAACTATTTTGATTCTTGTTTCATCGCAAATTATGAACTAAATTTACTTGTGGTTGAGTGATAAACAAACTTGATGGTTAGTTGATTGATATTTTACGTTGCTGCATGTTTGCTATAGCTCGTTGTTTTTATAGTAATTATTTCAATTCACTATTTCGGCTAGCCACCCATTTAGTGGTACTAGCTAAGAAAGAGCCTAAAAAAGGCATGTCTTAGTGGAACATATCAGAACAATACTTGGTTTTAAATTGGGTTTCTTGAGTTGGGTTTAACTTGATTCGAAAAGGATCATGCTTAATCTAAAATTAGTGATGAACTAGATATAGAGATTCACCTTGTAGGGTAATTAGAATCTAAAACGTGTAATGTTATATCTGATGTCAGCATAACAATTGGTAAATGTTAAGTTGCATCTAGGTATAAGACATCCAGCATGCGACAGCTGAGGATACATAAGAATTTTGCCCAGTGTTTTAGCAGATCTTGTAGCAATCGAACCAAATATTAGAAAAATGGTCAAAATTATTAAGTGAGTTTAATCACTCAACTACTCCATTCCCCTTGGTTACATCCATATATTTGTTGTGATAATTTATTTTATTGCATTTTTCTTATTGCATTTTTTTTATCTTAATTAGTTCATTAGTTTAATAATTTGTTTTAATTCTAATTTAGAATAAAAATTGCACTGATAAAATTGTAGTAGCAATTCTCATAACAATAATCCATGTGGAGACGATCTTGAATACTTATCATTATATTTCTTGTTGTGTACACTTGCACATTAACACCAATGGCATTAGAAAATCTACAACAATATTCTTTCTTACATACTTGAGACGACTAGCTCTTCTTCAATCGGTGAGCCGAGTAGACATCCCAGATGTTTTAGGGCTTTTGGAATGTTACCGAGCACTTGGCTTCCTCTAGTATAAACATGTTCGAAAATAAGTTTTTGTAACCCTCAGTCAGCTCCCCAATATATTAGGTGTATTTTTGTCTCTGTTAGTACTTGAGTAAGATCTATAGCTGCTTGAACAAAGTCTTTGTATTTTCCATAACGAAAGCCAGAAAGCACCCATTGAGACAATTCTCAAAAATAATTTATGAGTGTTTAAAAAAAAAGCTCATATTTAAAAATCTGGATGACAAAAGCAATGATACATAGTTGTAAATAGGTTGGTGTATTTGTCAAATAACACTTCAAGTTCGTGGCGCAAAAGTAAACAATAAAAAAAGGAACAATAAATAGATATAAAATCACACCATTAAAAAGAATAATATAGCTGATAAAAAAATAGTAAAACAAAAGAATAAGTATTGGTAGTTGTGATTGTAACTCACATCTTCCCCTGATTTTACGTCCAGAAATGACTTGAGCACCCTTTATGGGTCAAGGATGGGCTTCCCATCTAGTTTTCTTATAAATTGGCAAATAAGGTCGTTTATAGTCAAATCCCTGAGACTATATTGTACATGTTCTTTCTAGAATAATGACTATAACTGGGAAATTGCACATTGTGCATTTCCATTATGATGCATTTCAAGAATTTAATCTTGTCTTTATTCAAACCACTCATAATGAATTTAATCTTGTCTTTCCTTTTGTTGGATACCATTCCTAAAGATTTACATGGACATCTTTAATAGTCTTTTCAGGCACATTTATGGCAAGAAACTTTGAGTCATCTAGTTCTTCATTTTCGTGAATAATTTCTTTTCTCGCAACAAGGCATGTAGGCAACAAATTTAGGAGGTAACTCTCCTGCCAATTATACTTTGGTTTTCCTTAACCAACGAATGTCAATAGGGATGTTATTATGTATAAGTGGTGTGTGCAATCTCTAATGCCATGGATGTCGATGTGCAAGCGTACATAACAAGTAATATACTGATGAGTATTCAAATCATCTCTAGAGGGATTGATGTTATTAGATTCGCTACAACAACTTTAACAGTGCAGTTTTATTTTAAATAAAAATAAAACAACTAATGAAACTAATAAACGAATTGAAGTAAAAATGCAATAAATAAAATGAAATAAAAAAATTCTCACGTCAAACATAAGGATAAAACCAATGGGAATAGAGTAATTGAGTAAATAAACTCATTTAATGGCATTAACTATTTTTCAATTACAGTATCATTGCTACAACATCTACTAGAGCACTGGGTAGAATCCCTCATGCATCATCAGTTGTTGCCTGTTGTATATCTTATATCTAATCCAATCTAACAGTGACCAATTATTACGCCAACATTAAATATAACATTAATCGATCTAGGTTCCATTAACCCTACAAGATGAATTCCTATGTCTAGTTTATCACTAATTTTATATCAAGGATGGCCCTATTCAAATTAAGGTTAACTCAACTTGAGAAACCTAATCTAAAACTAAGTATTATCTTAATAAGATCTACTAAGTCAGACCTTTTTTAGGCATTTTCTTAGTTAATATCCCTAAATGGGTGATCAGCCGAAATAGAGAATAAAAATAAATCAATTACGACAAAATGCTATAACAAACACAGAACAACGCATGTGTATAAGTCAAGCATTTATTAAGATCATTTATCACTCAACTACAATCAAATTGAGTTCTTGTTTTGCGATTGAAAAATAAATAAAAGTTTCAGTCATCTAATACATCCCCATAATGAAATCAAAAATAAAAAAAAAGAATTAGAAGCACTGATTTCCTATTGATCTCTGCAATTTATCCTCTATGACAGCCTTCAATCTCTCTCTTGATCTTTGTTTCTTGTTTTTTCTCTCTCCGGTTTGTTCTTTGGGTGACGGCTCTCCCTTTTCCTTTGCGAGTTACTCCTTTTATAGCTTAGAATTAGGGCAACCGGAAGTTTAGGGTACGTGTCTTCTAGATTTAGAAACTTTAGATCACAATCTTTTAAGTATCTCACGCGAAATCTTCTCTGTTAATGCTCCAGGATTGCTACATCAACAATGCTACAAAAATGGTGCTACAGTAACGGCATTGTTCCAAACTTGTTTCAATTCTTCTATAACCAAGTTCTTTCCTTATCTTTGCAAGCCTATTGCAGCAACATTCCTTCCTTAAAATTTAAGCTTCCAGTCACCTACAATTATGCACATGATCTAAGCACATAAATTATTCCAAATTAAATAAAATTTATTAAAAATAAACTAAAATGAATGTTCATGCAAAATATAACTAAAATGCAATAAAAAATATCATTTACTCCCTAATTATTATTGATTTAAGTCTAAAAGTGTCATAATAACTCTGATTTCATAGAGTTATCAATAAGCAGTTGCAAGCTTTTAGATCGAGCTTTCTAGATTACAAGGAGTGCATTCTGAGAGAGAGAGAGAGAGAAAGGGGGGGAGGAATCTCTTGTGAAACTTTGCAAGAATTGTGTTCTTATCTATACTTTGGCTGGAAAATGTCAGTTATTATGGGAAATTGATGAAACCGACTTTAACAGTCACAGAGTGACATTATCCACCACTTAATCGACGTAACAAATGACAACACACCAAATTAAAAAAAAATCAAACAAGACACATGTGAAAACAAACAACAAAATAAAATTGCACAATGTAAAAAGTGGGATGTTAACTCACCCTCGTCCTTTTATTGAGTTTACCTTAAATTCTAATTGAATATCATAGATATCACCCATATTTCCCTTAATTGTCTTTCCAACTCTTCAAAATGAGATACAAACACTGGTGGTTGTAGATCCCAAACACGATGTGCTTTACAAATTTGGAGCATGCTGCTTAGGTGACGATTTACAGGTAAAAGTTCATTAAGGTGGTTGAAGAGGGTATGTCTCATTGAGGTACTCATGACATATAATACAAGTGATTAAAAAAATACAAGTGTTAGACAAACACACTTTAAGTGAGAAACAATCAAATAATTTTAATTAGCAAAACAAAATGACAAAAACTTAGATCACCCAAAGAAAAGACTCAGTCAAGGTGTGGTGGATCACTCAAATTTATTTTAGTTTTCTCATATGGTTGGTGCCTTAAATATGACATTAATATTTGACTATTAACTTTAAAAATAACACCATTTTGAATCCCTAATTTCAATTGGCCTATGTAGAAAATTAGTGTGAATAATAAATAAAACAAACAATTGAGAGCATAATTTACTTGGAAATAAATACAAGCAAGAATCCAATAATAGCACTTTTTGACCTAGTATATAGATTTTATTATGATATGCTTGTCTTGAAAGACTTTCATCTATCGCTTTTAATTCTTAGTAATTTCATTCGTATCATTGCGAATTTCCTCAAGTTCTGCCAGCTATAATCATCTTTCCAAACCAGCCCATTGTCTGTAAAAGTTACATTTCTTGATGGCTTAGTATACACAATGCTCGAATTCCATCAGCAAGTAATAAGTTTTTCCATACACTAGCCTATAGAGACATGTGCCAATAAGTGTCTTGAAAGCTGTTTGATACACCCATAGTACATTATCTAGTCTCAATGACCAGTCTTTTCTTTCTGACTTTACCACCTTTTCTAATATATTCTTTATTTGTCGATTGGAAATCTAGACTTGGCCAATAGTTTATGGATGTATAGGGTTTCCATTTTATGTGTGATGGAGTATTTTGCTAAAAGAATTTTGAATTATTTTTTTGCAAAAGTAGGTACCGCCATCACTGAATATCGCCCAAGGGAATCCAAAGCATGAAACAATGTATCTTTTCAAAAATCTCATCACTACTTTGTGATCATTAGTTTTGCATGGAGTTGTTTCTACCCACTTTGATACATAATCGATAACAATCGATATGTATTGATGGCAAACAAAAAAAAAAAGAAAGGGTCCCATGAAATTGATGCTCCACACATCAAAATCTGGACTACCAAAATAGGGTTTAGTGGCATCATGTTTCTTCGAATAGTGCTTCCCATGCCCTGGCACCTATCACATAAAGAACAAAAAATGTATGCGTCTCGAAATAAAGTTGGCCAATATAAACCACATTGTAAAATTTTAGAGGTCATTTTCTTAGCACTATACCTATCACATAAAGAACAAAAAATGTATGCGTCTCGAAATAAAGTTGGCTAATATAAACCACATTGTAAAATTTTAGAGGTCATTTTCTTAGCACTAAAATGATCTCCACAACTTGTTCATGGTAGTATGAAAGAATTTTTTAAAATTCGCTCTCTTGGGCATATCGCCTGACAATTTTATCCATGCGATACTTGAATAAATAAAGATCATCCTAAAAAAAATATTTATTTCGACAGAAAATTTGGCTTTGTCCTACTTAGTCTAATGCTCTAGAATTTGACATGTAATAGGATATTTAACTATATTAGCAAACCATGGCAGTACTTCCACACTCATTAATTGTTCATTTGGAAACGATTCATTCAATGGTAATAGTTTTGAAATTATGTCAAAATTAAGACGAGAGAGATTATATGCCACCACATTTTTTGTGGCTTTCTTATTTTTAAAATCAATGTCAAATTCCTGCAAAAGTAACACCTAGTGAATTAATCTAGACTTTTGCATATTTCTTTGTAAGAAAATAATGCAAACATTACTGCTAGCATTTCTTTTTCAATGGTTGAGTAATTTGATTGTGCATCATTCAATATCATACTAGCGCAGTAAATGACATAAGGTATACAATCAATCCTTTGTCGTAATACTACTCCCATTGTATAATCAGATGCATCATGCGCAAGCTCAAAAGGTAAGTTCCAGTATGGGGACTAAATGATGGATGATGAGGCAATAATTACTTTAATTTTTCAAATGATTCAAGATACAAATCATCAAAGACAAAAGATACATCTTTAGCAGGTAAATTGCATAAGGGTCTACGGTTTTTGCCAAAGTCTTTAATGAAATGTCCATAAAAGCCAGCATGCCCAAGGAAAGATCTTACTTCTCTAACCATTTTGGGTGGAGGAAGATTGAAAATAAGAGCTACCTTGGGTTTGTCAACCTTAATACCTTTATTCAAAATGATGTGATCAAGAACAATACCTTATTTTACTATAAAATTGTATTTTTCTTAATTCAAGACCAAATTCTTTTCCATACATTTTTTGTAGAACTAGCGTTAGATGATACAAACATTGATCAAATGAATCACCAAAAACAGAAAAGTCATTTATAAAAATTTCAAAGAAACATTCAACCATATCAGAAAAAAGGCTAAGCATGCATCGTTGAAATGTGACAAATGCATTGCATAATCCAAATGGCATTCTCCCAAATGCAAAAGTACCAAAAGAGCAAGTGAAAGTGGTTTTCTCTTGGTCTTTTGGTGATATAGGAATTTGGTTATATTATGAGTAACCATCTAGAAAGCAATAAAATTCATGACTTGTTAATTTATCAAGTATTTGATGGGTAAATGGTAAAAGAAAATTTGTATTTTCATGTGATAGAATTCAACTTCCTGTAATTAATACATGCGCATCATCCCGTGGTTACTCTAATAGATATTAGTTCAATGTCGGCGTTGCTAACTATTGTAAATCCTGACTTTTTAAGGACAACTTACGCCAGAATGATCTAAGAACTATTAGAGATAGGGTAAATGATATCTGCATCCAATAGTTTAAGAACGTTAGCTCTAACAATTTCTTTCATATTAGGATTTAACCGATACTACATTTCCCTAATAAGTTTAGCATTTTCATCAAGAAGAATATAATGCATGCAATCTACTAGGTTTATACATTTTATGTTGCCTATAGTCAATCGTAATTCCTTTTTGTGCTCTTTTGAAACATTGAGCAACTTATTGTTTTGTTTGTCATCAAGAGAGGATGAAATGATTATTGGTAAAGCGTTTTTGTCTCCTAAGAATGCATATTCTAAAGTGTTGGGTAATGGTCTGAACTTGAACTTTAGAGGTGATTCCGATGATGGATTAAGTTACTTTCATGTTAGTGGAAGTTGCTCAATTATTGACTTCTGTTTATTGGTATCCATAGATAGTGATGTGTCAGGTTAGGAATTAACCTCATCAATTAATCTGTCAATATCAAAATTCAAACTAGAATGAGCTAAACATGTTTGTAAAGAATCATTACTAAGATTAGAAGAAAAAAGTATAATCAACTAATTTTTCAATTAAATCAACTCAACAATTTTATCGTCTTTATTTTGAGGTTGTTTGGCAATGTTAAAAATATTTAACTTCATAGTCATATTGCCAAAGGACAACTGCATATTTTCAATACTGCATTAAATGTGGGCATTGGCAATAGCAAAAAAAGATAGGCCTAGAATAATAAGGATGTGCTTATTTGAATCTTGCTCGGGTTTATTGTCAATCACAATAAAATTAATAGGAAAATAAAACTTGTCTATCTAAATAAGCACATCCTCCATAATATCGAGAAATATTTTCATGGATCAATATGGGAGCTGCAACACAATAGGAGTTGGGTGTAATTCTCCCTATCTAAGTTTCAAATACTGAGTAAGGCAAAAGATGAACACTAGCTCCTAAATCCACTAAAGTCTTCTCAATTATGTGTTTCCCTACATTATATGAGATAAAAAGGGAGTCTGGACTTTGTATTTTTGAGAAATTTTCTATTGGAGTATAGAACTAATGTTCTTTGTTAAAAAGTCTTTCTTTTAAATATGAATACTTTATTTTTTAGTGCAAAGATCTCCATAATCTCATCTGTGGAATTTTCCTCCTTTATTTTAGCTAACCCCTGAGGGAATAGGACTTTAATAGATATATTTTTGTGGGTTGTTGTCTTTTTTCTCCTTTGGTGATGAGTCCTCAGAGTCTAAAGGATTAACTTTAGTTGTCTTTTTCACTAGCATCTTCACTTTGTTTTCAATTTCTATGCCTTTTTGGAAGGTTATGATGACTTTAACCTCTATATGCTGATGGGGTGAATTGATACTAACTTCACATACTCCCTCAAGATTGGGCACCAGCTGGCTTTGGAATTTGACTTTCTCAATGGTCATTGTCAAGGTCTGAACTGAAAAAAAAAAAGTTAATCCACCATCTTTTTGAGGTTCGAAACTGATTGGGCTTGTGAATTTATGGCAGCTCTCATCTTATTCCGCATCTTGTCAATGGTGCGATTTTGTTGTTCTAGTGTAAAGTGAGTCAAATTTTTAAAATTTTAGAGTCGTTTTTCCAATGGTTTGGTTTACGAGTAGCTCTTATTCTGATTGTACTGTCTAAATGGTGGCTAAGAAATTTGAGAAGTTTGATCAACTAGTTGTACCAATGCTGGTAGAGTTGGAGTTGTTGTCTTGTTCTGTTGGAATTCGTGAGACCATGAAAAGTTGGGATGGTCTCTCCATCTAGCATTGTAAGTATTGGAGTAAAAGTTTATAGTTCTACTGCTTTCTCATCACATTAATGGCATTGACTTGATCTGGGTATGAATCATAGTCAAATTGATTAAAGGCATGTGCCTCTGTTGATCTAGTAGTTGTTAATGATGTTATTTAGCGAGAAAGCTAATCCTAATTCGCCAACGTGGACTTCATTTACTTCCTTGATTTTTCTCATATTTCTAAATGATTGACTTTGTCACTAGGAATTATCCGCTTGTTACTTGAAAAAATCTCAAATTTCTGATACACTTTTAGACATTAGCTCACCTCTACTTGTTGCCATGAGCTATTTTTGCACATGTGGCAATAGTCCCTGGAAGAAGTATTAACATTGGTGCCATTTCTAGTACCCATGATGCAGATACTTTAATAGTAGAACATTAAATCGCTCATATGCATTGAAAATTGGTCGTCTTCTCTCTAAATAAACTATTGCTCCCATGCTTCTAAAAATTTCTTGTCTTCTTTCTAAGTAAACTTTAAGATTTCCCTACAAAAAGTGTTGGTTTTTTGCACTGAGAAGTATTTATTTAAAAACTTAGTTACCATTTTTTCTGATGAGGTGATACTATTAACATGCAATGTATTGAATTATAAATGAGCTCTATCCTTTAGAGAAAATGGAAATAGTCTAAGCTTAACATTTTCGTTTGAATATTTTTCATATTTAAAAGTATGACAAATAGCATGAAACTCATTTGAATGATTGTGTGGGTTTTTATTTCTATGCCGTAGAATGATGGGAGATAATTTAGCACATTAGGTTTTAACTTAAAACTCCTTGCAGCTACATTTGGGTATCTTATTCATAAATCTTTAAATGGCATCTCTTCTAGTGCTTGTGATTGATATTGTTCTAATTGCATCTTAATTTTATCTAGAATTTTTCCATGTGATGCAATGTACCTTAGTATTCGAAGTGTGTTTTCCAGTTTGAGGTCTATAGGATTTAGATCATGTGATTATAACCTTCAATCATGCATGCAAAAAACAAGTAAAAATTAAAAACAAAACTAATGAAAATAAAGAGAGAGACGAAGTTATAATATCGACCTTACCACACTATTACACACTTACTATGGAAACACATTCAAAACCTGCACACAAAGTTATTTACAGAATATTTACAAAGAAAATTAACTCTACAAATTAAAATGACTTACCTCCCTAGCAACGCTACCAAAAACTTCTACAAATTTTAATATACTTGCAAGCGCGTGAATCTATTGTAATATAAATTAATGGTGATGAGTGTCAATCCCACGAGGAAGAAGATTTAATTACGTATAAGTTTAATTTTCCAAGTTTATATACAAAGATCTAATTCCAAGCAATACTGAGATTTAAATTAAAAAGATGGTAGGAATAAATCAAAGATGAAACAATTTAAATGAAATACTTGAGTCTTTAGATTTATATTCAACACTTTTACTCCTCACAGTCCTCATTCTGGTAAATAGTTATTAAACACTCATTATGCCGGGGGGAATAATCTTTGTTAAATGTGGTATAAAGTACACATTGTGCCAGATGATAATATTACTATTGTCGACAACGTAGTAAGACCGTCCACTAAACAACTTAGATGCATTCTCTATCAATATTAAGTTAAAACGAACCATTAATACTAAAGGGGAATTTCTCAGCAATAAATATAGTGTAAAGTACTCATCGTGCCAAACAGTAATGATATTACATTAGGGATTCAATATCTATGTAAATTCTAAACAAGATTATTATTGTCTGTAAATAGAGTGTTAGCCTATATGGCTATAGATATTGGTTTTGATGATAACAAACCACATGTGTTGATTAAACAAAGATTTATGAATTGTGCTTTTATAACAAGAAAATGATGTTATGGAATTAAAGTGTTTTGAACTAAAATGAAAGTATTTTAAAACCTTTGATATTGTTTTAAAATTTCGGATTTGGACCTATTTGAAAATATTTAAATATTTTGGGTCATTCTATAAATTCACATAGTTTGGGTGAAATCATAATTTCATAAAGTTTTGGGGGTTGAAAAAGTATTATTTAGAAATTCTGAAATTGGACCTATTTGAAAGCTTTCATAACGTTTTGGGCCATAATACAGTTTTATAAAGTTTTAGGGTTAAACTATAAATTTAAAAAATTCCACTATAGCAGTTACTGTAGCAAGCGGCTAACCGGATATGGTAAACGGAAATCTGGATTCTGGGAAGTAAGCTTTTGGAGCATAAACGGCTATCCGGATTTTACAAGCGGCAATCTGGATTTCAAAAGCGGCTAACCGAATTTGACAAGCGGCATACCGGATATTCTGAAATTCAAATTTTTGCCTTAACAGTAACATAAAAGCGGCTAACCAGATTCCATAAACGGTAAGCCGGTTATGACCAAAATGTGCATAACGACTAGTTTTCATTTTCATGTCCTCTAGCAAGCATATACAAAAAGCACACGAAATATCTTGAGCTTTCAATTTGCAAATCACAAAACACATTGAATCATCTCTTGTTCTTTATTTTTCAATATCTACTCTTTGAGTGAGTTTTGTTGTAACTTTCATTTCTTCATCTTAATTGTAATTGTTTGAGTATGTGAGACACTTGAGTTCAGAGATTGGGAGATAATCACTTTGTTGTAAAGGTTCATTGATACCTTGAAGACAATTGTAAACGGTTGAAGTCTTCAAAAGGCTCGGATAGTGAAATCCTCAAGCTTGGATCGCTTGGAGGCGTGGACGTAGGTGGGGATTGCCGAACCACGTAAAAATTTGTGTGTTGTTTCTCTTCTCCTTTACTCATTTGTTATTGTGCTTTTATTGAACTTATTGCTTTCAATTTTATTAAGAAGTTAGATTGTTTGTTGTGTGGATTTGCTAGGATAATTTTTAAAATACCAATTCACCCCCCTCTTGGGTTGCACACTTATATTTCGTTTGGTATCAAAGCGTGGTGCTCTTATTTAGACTTAACCGTCTAGAGCTAAAGATCAATGGCAACTCAAAATGATTCCACATTTAGGGAAGGACAGTCCACCACTAGACCACCTTACTTTGATGGAAACGATTACCAGTATTGGAAAACTAGGATGATAATTTACTTGCAAGCCTTAGATTATGAACTTTGGGAAATCGTTAATGATGGTCCTTTCATGCCTTTGACTAAAAATTAAGTCGGGGAAGATATTTCAAAACCTTCACGGGAATGGAATGAATTTGAAAAAAGAAAAGCTTCTCTAAATTCCAAGGTTATAAATGCCTTGTTTTGTGCACTAGATAAGAAAAATTTTCATAGAGTGNGTCTAGTTGCGAAAGTGCTAATGAGATTTGGCACAAACTTGAAGTTGTTTATGAAGGCACGAACCAAGTGAAAGAATCTAAAATAAGTACGTACACTCGACAATATGAATTGTTCCAAATAGAACAAAATGAGAATGTGTATTCTATGTATACTAGATTTACGGACATAGTGAACACTCTAGGAGCCCTAGGAAAGACCTTTTCAAATAATGAGAAAGTTAAGAAAATCATTAGGTCGCTACCTAAGAAATGGAGACCAAAAATGACTGCCATTGAGGAAGCCAAAGATTTAAATGTATTACCTATTGATGATTTAATTAGTTCTCTCATTTCATATGAAGAAGATTTGGCAGCGGAAAAAGGGCATGAGGAAAAGAAGAAAAACATTGCTCTCAAGGCTTCAAAACGTGAGAGTGATGAGGAAAGCGAAATGGATGATGAGGAGTTGGCAATGTTGGCTAGAAGATTTAAAAAATTTTACAAGAAGAATAATGAGCAGAGAAAGTTCAGAGACTACAAGAATAAGAATGAGAAGAAAGAGCCAATCACTTGTTATGAATGCAAGAAGCCCAGATACATACGACCGGAATGTCCTCTTCTCAACAAACTCAAGAAGAAAGCTATGGTGGCCACGTGGGATGATAGCGATGAGGAAACAAGTGATGATGATGAGCAACAAGAAATGACGAATTTAGCTCTCATGGCCTTTGGGGAAGAATCATGTGATGAGGTAAGTGTTCTTCCTACATATGATGAATTACATGATGCCTTTAAGGATTTGCATGATGAGCTGATGAAGATTGGTAAAAAGAATATATTTCTCAAAAAGAAGATAATAGAGCTTAAAAATGAAAATGAATCATTTAGTGCAAAGATTACATGCCTAGAATTAGAAAATAAAATATTGCATGATAGAATTGCATTATTTGAGAATTCTAGCACTCCACATGAGCACTTAGAGTCACACGTGAATGACTTGAAAAATGTAAATGAAATGCTTAGAAAGAATAGCAATGAACTAAATGAAATTGTGCTAAAATTCACAAATGAGCAAAAGATGTTGGACAACTTGCTAAACTCACAAAAATGTGTATTTGACAAAGTAGGCATTGGTTATAAACCAAATTTGAAACAAAAATATTACAAGAGTTATTTTGTGAATAATACATCTATTAACAATCAAATTGTATGTCATTATTGTAATCAAGATGGTCATATGAAAAATAGATGTGCAGTGAAGAGAAAAGCATATTATGGTGTGAAATGTGTTTGGGTTCCGAAAGGAACCATTGCTAACTCTCAAGGACCCAAAAACTTTTGGGTACTTAAAACTTGAGATTTTCTCTATAGAGCTTGAAGAAGAATAATAATAATAATAATAAGTGGTACTTGGACAGCGGTTGTTCAAGACATATGACAGGGAATTATTTTTTGTTTTCAAGTTTTACTAAGATTGAAAATGGTGGAGATGTATCGTTTGGAGATAATTCAAAAGGAAAAATCATTGGCATTGGAAATGTCGGTAATGTATCCTCTACTCTCATTGAAAATGTGTGTTTGGTTGAAAACTTAAAACACAACTTGCTTAGTATTAGTCAATTATGTGATAAAGGATATAGAGTTATCTTTGATGAATCAAAATGTGTTATTGAGAATGCATGTGATGGGAAAGTTTTGTTTGTAGGAAATAGATGTGTTAATGTCCATATCATTAATATAGATTGTGCATTAACAAATGATAAATGTTTCTCTGCATTGCATGATGATGGTTGGTTGTGGCATAGAAGATTAGGTCATGTAAGCATGGATTTGATTTCAAAAATCGTGAAAAATGATTTGGTTAAAGGTCTTCCAAAAATTAGTTTTCAAAAAGATAGAATTTGTGAAGCTTGCCAATTTGGAAAACAAATCAAAACTTCCTTCAAAAGCAAGAATCATGTCTCTACTTCAAAACCACTTCACATAGATTTGTTTGGACCTTCTAGATATGCTAGTTTAAGTGGCAAATTTTATGCATTTGTAATTGTAGATAAGTATTCTAGATACACATGGGTATTGTTCTTAGCTAATAAGGATGATGCCATTGATGCATTTCGAATTTTCTATAAAAAGGTTCAAAATGAAAAAGGTTATTCTATTACTTGTATTAGAAGTGATCATGGTGGAGAATTTGAAAATCATGCATTTGAAATTTTTTGTAATGACTTTGGCATTGAACATCAATTTTCATCACCTAGGACTCTACAACAAAATGGAGTTGTAGAGAGAAAGAATAGGTCTATTCAAGAAATGGCTAGGACCATATTAAATGAAAATTCTTTGCCTAAGTATTTTTGTACCGAAGCCGTCAACACCGCTTGTTATGTTTTGAATCGTGTGTTGATTAGACCTAATCTTAATAAAACTCCATATGAGCCTTGGAAAGATAGAAAACCCAACATTGGATATTTTAAAGTCTTTGGATGCAAATGTTTTATTTTGAACACAAAAGATAATCTTGGGAAATTTGATCTAAAATCTTATGTTGGCATTTTTCTTGGTAATTCAAACTCAAGCAAAGCTTATAAAGTTTATAATAAAAGAATTTTAGTTGTGGAAGAATCTATGCATGTTACATTTGATGAGTCTAATCCCTCCTCCACGGAGAAAGTAGTTTTTGATGATAATGCAGAAGAAGAACAACGAGAAGAAACATCAATTGACATCCATGCACCACATGGAATTCAAGAGGAGCACCATGAAGAAAAAAATGCAGAGCAAAATGAAGGTACTTCTCAAACACTCCCCAAGGAGTGGAGGTATGTTTCTTCTTACCCTAAAGATGTAATTTTAGGAGATCCCTCACGATGTGTTACAACTAGATCATCTCTTAGGAACACATGTGAACATGCTGCATTTATCTCTCAAATTGAACTAAAATCCTTTGCGGATGTGGAAAATGATAAATCTTGGATTATGGCTATGCAAGAGGAGTTAAATCAATTTGAAAGAAAAAAATGTGTGGGAGTTAGTTCCTAATCCAGAACATCAATCCATTAGAGGCACTAAATGGGTATTTGGAAACAAAATGGATGAATTTGGTGTGGTTGTAAGAAATAAAGCTAGATTAGTGGCTCAAGGTTACAACCAAGAAGAATGAATTGATTTTGATGAAACATTTGCACATGTAGCAAGGTTAGAATCCATTAGGATATTGTTAGCATATGCATATCATAAGGATTTTATTTTATATCAAATGGATGTCAAGAGTGCTTTCTTAAATGGTTATATTATGGAGGAAGTTTATGTGAAACAACCTCCTGGTTTTGAAAATGAAAAATTTCTAGATCATGTGTACAAGTTATCTAAGGCATTGTATGGACTAAAACAAGCACCTAGAGCTTGGTATAATAAGCTTAAAAACTTCTTGTTGGATAACGATTTTTTTATGGGAAAAGCGGACACAACTTTATTTGTTAAGCATAATTGATGATATTATTTTTTATTCTACTAATGAGTTATTGTGTAAAGATTTTTCATCATGTATGAGCAAAGAATTTGAGATGAGTATGATGGAAGAGTTGAAGTACTTTCTTGGACTCCAAATCAAACAAAACGAGGAAGGAATTTTCATAAATCAAGTCAAGTACGTGAAAGATCTCAAAAGATTTGGCTATGATAATAGAACGGTAAAAAGCACTCCAATGAGTACTACCATCAAGCTGGACAAAGATGAAAAAGGTAAGAAAGTTGATATTAAGGCATATCGAGGTATGATCGGATCCTTACTCTACTTGACCGCTAGTAGGCCTAATATTATGTTTAGTGTATGCTTGTGTGCTAGATTTCAATCTTGTCCTAAAGAGTCACACATGCTTGCTGTCAAATACATTTTTCGATATTTGATTGGCACCATTAATCTTGGCCTTTGGTATCCTAAGGGAACTCATATTGACTTAACTTGTTATTCGGATGCCGATTTTGCTGGATATAAGGTTGATAGAAAAAGTACTAGTGGAACTTGTCACTTCCTAGGCCATTCACTTGTCTCTTGGTTTCGTAAGAAACAAAACTCGGTTACGCTTTCAATCACCGAGGCAGAATATATTGCCGCAGGTAGTTGTTGTGAACAAATTCTTTGGATGAAACAAACCCTTAGAGACTATGGTATTAAACTTGATCAAATACCTATCTTGTGTGACAATACTAGTTCTATAAATCTTTCCAAGAATCCCATTCAACATTCTAGAACTAAGCATATAGAAATTAGACATTATTTCCTTAGATTGATGCCGATTTTGCTGGATATAAGGTTGATAGAAAAAGTACTAGTGGAACTTGTCACTTCCTAGGCCATTCACTTGTCTCTTGGTTTCGTAAGAAACAAAACTCGGTTACGCTTTCAATCACCGAGGCAGAATATATTGCCGCAGGTAGTTGTTGTGAACAAATTCTTTGGATGAAACAAACCCTTAGAGACTATGGTATTAAACTTGATCAAATACCTATCTTGTGTGACAATACTAGTGCTATAAATCTTTCCAAGAATCCCATTCAACATTCTAGAACTAAGCATATAGAAATTAGACATTATTTCCTTAGATATCATGTTCAAAAAGGAGATGTTGTAATTAAATTTGTTTCTACTGAAAATCAGCTTGCGGATATCCTTACAAAACCTCTTAGCGAAGAGCATTTTACAAAGATAAGACATGAGCTTGAAATGATGAATATTGCATCTTGACTTATGTTTTACTAAATGGCTTGATATGTTTGTTATTATATAGATTTATGCTTCATGAATTAGATAGCTTGATATACTTGTAATTTTATGATTTTATGTTTCATGCATTAAATGGCTTATTAAAAAGTTTTAAATCTCAAAATGATTTAAAACTAATCAATTTTTAAAAGCCAAAAATAAAATGGTGTGTATAATACAAGTATAAAAGCTTGCCAAAATTCAATTAGAGACACCAAAAATTTTCTAGTCTAAACCGGAATACCACTTCCTCTCATCCGGAAAACTGCTTTCTTGTTGTTCCTCTCGGGACAAATTCCGGATAACCAGATTTATCAAACCAGTGAGCCGGATTAGCTTTGGTTGCTCTCGGGTCAACATTCAGATAACCGTCTTTATCAAACTAGATAGCCGGATGTATTTTGGAGCTCACTAGACGCAAACCGGTCATCCAGTTATTCAATCCGGAAAACCGGATTTGCTAAGCTTCCTCTCTGCCTCAAAATCGGACAGCCGGTTCTTCAAATCCGAAAAACCAGTTACGGTTTGCATGGTTCTGCCTCACAACCAGCTAACCAGTTCTTCAAACCTAAAAGCTGAATTCATGAAGCCATGTTCTGACTTGAAACCCGCCAGCCGATTATTCGAACTGGTAAGCCGAATGCGTGTTTGAACCATTCTGGAAGCTATCCGACAAACTGGATAACATATCCGGCAAGCCGTTTTCGACTTTTATGATTCTGGACACTAACAGGCTAACCGGTTAGTGAAAACTGGCAAGCTGGATTTGAAGCTTTATAAGTTGTTCATCTTCCTCCTTCATTTGGCCAACCGGATCTCTCTCTCTCTCTAAAAACCGTTTACTCATCATTCGTTTTCACTCCAAAATCTACCATTTCTACGCGGTTTTTATGCAAATCAATCCATAAATCCTAATTCACATCCATTCTTAAGCCTAAACTCATACTCCAAATCCATTTTTAATATCTAAATCTCTAGATCCCAAATTCAACCTAGGATTTAACCAAATTTTTCTCTCTCTAAAATTCTTCCCCTCAAGTCATTTTTAATCCAAATTGCTTCTCAAAATCACTTTCAATCTTCATAATCTTCATTCTCTTTGCTTCTTTCAACCTCAAATCACTCCAAATCAACATGTCAAGCTCACAGCCGGTTCGAAGAAAAGGCAAAGAACCGGTTCAACCAACCAACCAGTCACGGCAAGCAGGGGGCACCTCCAACCAATCCAATTTTGAGTCCACACACTTTCAGAACAAGAAACATCATCTAGTCAAACGACTTCAACAAAGCTTCAGGAATCGTGAGGTACTCAATACGTCTTATGTTTTACTGGATTGGATTCATACTCTCAATATTAGTCATAGAAATTTATTTCAATTGTTGGGAGATGTTGGTTGGATTGATGCACTTATGATTGAGGAGAATTTGTATCCCGACTTGGTGAAAGTGTTTTGCTCGAATACGGACGTTTCCAAGGAGAACAAGACTCAAGTAATCACCAATGTTGGAGGTATTATGATTGATTTTGATGTTTCCCTGTTAAACTCTATCCTAGGATCATCCGATTTTGGCCTAGAAATTTATTCGCCTAGGAAATCTCCTAAACTTGATAGTTATGTTCATGTTGACGTCGTTCATAATATTTGTCGGCATAATGATCTTTCTGTTGAAGATTGTACCATTCATTTCCACACTCAATGTCTTTGTCTTCAAACTCGCATTTTGCTTCGCATTATTCAGTCCATTGTACTTCCTAGATCAGGGTATTTGGATGAGTTTCTCACATGGACGTTGCTTTGATTGACTGTATTCTTAGACGTCGTCCGGTTAACTTGGGCTATACCATCATCCGAACCCTGTTGACCATACCTGCCTTGATTACCCGCTCCCTTCCATATGGTGACTTTATTACCCGAATCCTTAAATATTTTGATGTACCGATTCAAGAACTGTCATGTAGACCGTCTAAGGGTATCGGGGATGATGTTATTTTCGGCTTAGGCTTTGAGTGGAAAAATGGCACTTGGGCCAAATTCACTGAGAATAAGTTTACCTTTCTTGCTCCAAGTGATGATCGGTCATTTAATGTTGTGGTTCCAGCCGATCAGCTAACCGTTTTCTCACTCTCATTTCGGGGCAGCGTAGACGCCGAGATTCTCCTGTGATTACTTCAGCTCCTGATGCCTCTGCCTCTGCTTCATCACCTCTACAGCCTCCTACCTCTAAAGAAGTTACTCTTCAGCAGCTTATGGATGAGATGCGGACACTCTCGGTGCGGCAGACTGAGTTTCACCAACAGCAACAGCGGCAGCGGCAGTTGCAGCAGCAACTCATTCATGGACAGCGCTTCTCTTTGAGCACTTCGGCATTCCATATCCGTATCCACCTCCATCCTCACCACCTCAGTAGTCTCTTATGCTTGTATTTGGACACACCTACATTTCATTTACTGCATTATGTTCTTTTATTTTCGACTATATAGATGGTTATTATGCTTTTGGATTATGTATTTGTTTTGGATGATATGGATTTATTTTGATTGTTTGTTATGGATTATATGGATTTCCTTATGCTTATGGCTTCTTCTTTTTTTAACTAATGTGCTCGTATTACGACTTTGGTGATTGATAGAGAGAGCTTTTATTCTTTTTTATGATGAAGAGGGAGAATAATTTAATATGTGTTATAAAAAGTGTTATAAAAATATGCATGTATGCAGGGGAAGTCTTTTTAATAACTTACATTGATTAAGGGGGAGCTTTTAATTACTAAATTAAATTTTTATAATGTCTTTTGTCATCATCAATAAGGGGGAGCCTGTTAGCCTATATGCATATAGATATTGATTTTGATGATAACAAACCACATGTGTTGATTAAACAAAGATTTATAAATTATGCTTTTATAACAAGAAAATTATGTTATGGAATTAAAATATTTTGGACTAAAATGAAAGTATTTTAAAACCTTTGATATTGTTTTAAAATTTCAGATTTGGACCTATTTGAAAATATTTAAATATTTTGGGTAATTTTATAATTTCACATAGTTTGGGTGAAATCATAATTTAATAAAGTTTTGGGATTGACAAAGTATTATTTAGAAATTCTGAAATTGGGCGTATTTGAAAGCTTTCATAACGTTTTGGGCCATAATATAGTTTTATAAAATTTTAGGGTTAAATTATAAATTTAAAAAATATTTCACTGTAGTAGTTACTGTAACAAGCGGCTAACCGGATATGGTAAACGGCAATCTATATTTCACTGTAGTAGTTACTGTAGCAAGCGGCTAACCGGATATGGTAAACGGCAATTCGGATTCTGGGCAGTAAGCTTCTGGAGCATAAACGGCTATCCGGATTTTACAAGCAGCAATCCGGATTTCAAAAACGGCTAACCGAATTTGACAAGCAGCATACCGGATATTCTGAAATTTAAATATTTTCCTTAACGGTAACATAAAAGCGGCTAACCAGATCCCATAAATGGTAAGCCGGTTATGACCAAAATGTGCATAACGGCTAGTTTTTGAGCTCAAACTATATAAACTCAAATCCAATTCATTTTCATGTCCTCCAGCAAGCATAAACAAAAAGCACACGAGATATCTTGAGCTTTCAATTTGCAAAGCACAAAACACATTAAATCATCTCTTGTTCTTCATTTTTGAATATCTACTCTTTGAGTGAGTTTTGTTGTAACTTTCATTTCTTCATCTTAATTGTAAGTGTTTGAGTGTGTGAGACACTTGAGTGAAGAGATTGGGAGATAATCTCTTTGTTATAAAGGTTCATTGACACCTTAAAGTCAATTATAAACGATTGAAGTCTTGAAAAGGCTCGGATAGTGAAATCCTCAAGCTTGGATCGCTTGGAGGCATGGACGTAGGCAAGGATTGCCGAACCACATAAAAATTCATGTGTTTATTTTTCTTCTCCCTTACTCATTTGTTATTGTGCTTTTATTGAATTTATTGCTTTCAATTTATTAAGAAGTTAGATTGTTTGTTGTGTGGATTTGCTAGGATAATTTTTAAAATACCAATTCACCCCCACTCTTGGGTTTTGCACACTTATATTTCATAGAGATGGCCAACGGCACGGGCACAGCGCGTGGCACGGCACGGGCACAGCACGTGTCTGTACAACACAACACGACACGAGCACGTTTCGGTAGGGCATATGTCACAACACTGTACGCACGTGGCCCGTGCCGAGCTTAGAATTTTAGGCACGTGGGCCTTAAAAGCACAGAACGGTTAGAGATGGGCTAAGCACGGCACAGTTAGAGATGGGCTAAGCACGACACGATAAAAAAGTCCGCAATAAGCACATTTTATTTTTTAATAAAAGTAAACTTAAAATTTTATGATTTTACAAATAACTTAAAATTGAATTTTTTAAATTCATTTAATTATTAGTTTTAAAAAATCTATAACTGATTTACATTTATAATTTATTAGATAAATAATTGATATCATGATTTTAATGAATAAAATTATAAATATCATGATTTTATAAATATGCATTAGTATTTGTGATTTATGACTCCATGTAAGTCCAAGTTAACAATTAACTTAACCCGTAAGAAAATTTATTATTATTGTTTTTGTTAAGTATTAAAAAAATTCTAATATTATAAGGTCAAACTTAGTAATTAATATTATAATAGACTTCAGTTTTGAATTTTCGATTATATTAAATTTGAATAAAAGCATAGACCTAAGAAATGAACATAGACTTGAAAAAAATATGCCACTAGGTTAGTATGTGCTCTTAAAAAATTCTAAGAAAAAAGAAAAAAGCTTATTGGGTTTTTTTTCTTAGGCACTGCACGACACGTGTTGGCACGGCACGAATGGGCACAACACGTGTGCTGGGCCAGACCTAATAAAAATTTAGGCACGGCACAGTACGGGCACAAGCACGCATGGGCCCATTGGCCATCTCTATCTATCAACGATGAATCAAAAAAATCCACATAAATTAGAGAAAGAGTTAATAAACTTATCACATACCCATGCACTATGTTGAAGCTTCACCTTTAACTTAAGGTTGAAGCTAAATTAGCCACTCATATTGACCTAGGGGTAAAATAATAATTTTATACTAAAAATGCAAAAAACACATGATGGAAAGAGAATTACAAAAAACGGAGCTCAAATTTGGATTTAAAGCTATTGAATTAGATAGGGGAGTCCTCTATTTATAAATACAACAGGTAAATCATGACCATTAGATGAAAACAACTATAACACTTTGGATTGTGCCACGTGGCAAGTTCTAATTGGATGGAACAAGTCACCAAGGTTGTGATTAGGTGAACTGCATGTAACATACATGTATTTTTGGTCCAATAATATGTTGTCGCCTCATCGGTCAATGCAAAAGTTAACTAGTGTTGATTCATTACATTGCATGCATCGTAAGTTTTTTCTTTGGTCCAATAGGATGCTGCCACATCATCAATCAATGCAATAAAATGCTACCATGTCATTGGTTAATGCCAATTATGATTTTGCTCTTTATGCATTTCCTAAGTTTTTAGCTATTCTGAGCTCAAAAATGCTATTATCTGTTTTTTTATTTGATTTCTCATTAATTGTAAAATGACCTAAATACCTATTGATAACTCTATGAAATGAGAGTTATTATATCAATTCTAGACTTAAATCAAGATCACTTAGAGAACAAATAAGGTGTTTTTATTACATTTTGATTATATTTTGCATAAACATTCATTTTAGTTTAGTCTTAATAAGTTTTGCTTGAATCAAAGTAATTTGTGCTCAAAACAGGTGCATAATTGTAGGTTTTCAGAAAGTCTTAATTCAGGAAGGGATGCTGAGACATTAGATTAGCAAGAGGAGGAAATAAGATGGTCGCAAAATAAGTAAAGTACAATCGGGAATAATGCATTGTTGTAGCTGTTGTTAGAGCAACCAGTGTTGTAGCAATCTGGGAGCAATGAGGGAGAAAACTTAGGCGTGGACCAACTGCAGAATCGCAATCTGCATGCTTCTTAATTTAACTCATGCACGCTCACGGACTTTTGTTTACCCTACTTTGTAGTATAAAAGGGGGGCACGCACCACATAGAAAGGTGGCAAAGGGATTATCATTAATACATTAGAGAAAAGAGGAGAAGAAGATCGGAACAAAAGGAGACGGCTTCAGCATAATTCAGAATTCCAGCAGAGTTATTTGGATTTGCTTTTTATTGTTCTCAACTTTTACTCTTCTTCTTTCTTTGATTGTTCTAATGTATCCCGTGAACAATAAATTTATGTTTATTTTTCTCATTCAAAATATGAACTAGATTTGCTTGTAGTTGAGTGACAAACAATCTAATGGGTTTTTTACTGTTCTTATGTATTGTTATGTCATTGTTGTAGCACTTTACTCTAGTAGTTATTATTAATATAACTGTTATTTCGGTTGACCACTCATTTAATAGTTCCAATTAAGATAGAGCAGCAAAAGGGCATGTCTTAGCGGATATTATTAGAGTATTACTTGATCTTAAGTTACGTTTCCTGAATTAAGTTATCTTAAATCTCATAAGGACAATACTTGAAGTTAAGATTTGTGATACACTAGACATAGGTGATCACCTTGTAGGGTGAAGAGACTAAAAGGATCATAAAGTCATATTATGAGTAGATTAGCAACTGGTCATTGCTAGTGTATTTAAAGATATGAGAGTTCCAATATGGGATAGTTGAGGATGCAGATTAATTTTCCCCAGTGCTGCAGCACTTGCCGTAACAACCGGAGTTAACTTGATGAAAAACAGTCAGCCCATAAGGAGAGTTTGATCATTCAACTACCATAATCTCAATTGGATCTTAGACACATTTAATTTAGTTTATTTCATTACGGTATTGTTTTACTTTATTCTCTCACAATCATCAATTACGATATAACTCATTGGTAAAATAATAATTTTATACTAAAAATGCAAAAAACACATGATGGAAAGAGAATTACAAAAAACGGAGCTCAAATTTGGATTTAAAGCTATTGAATTAGATAGGGGAGTCCTCTATTTATAAATACAACAGGTAAATCATGACCATTAGATGAAAACAACTATAACACTTTGGATTGTGCCACGTGGCAAGTTCTAATTGGATGGAACAAGTCACCAAGGTTGTGATTAGGTGAACTGCATGTAACATACATGTATTTTTGGTCCAATAATATGTTGTCGCCTCATCGGTCAATGCAAAAGTTAACTAGTGTTGATTCATTACATTGCATGCATCGTAAGTTTTTTCTTTGGTCCAATAGGATGCTGCCACATCATCAATCAATGCAATAAAATGCTACCATGTCATTGGTTAATGCCAATTATGATTTTGCTCTTTATGCATTTCCTAAGTTTTTAGCTATTCTGAGCTCAAAAATGCTATTATCTGTTTTTTTATTTGATTTCTCATTAATTGTAAAATGACCTAAATACCTATTGATAACTCTATGAAATGAGAGTTATTATATCAATTCTAGACTTAAATCAAGATCACTTAGAGAACAAATAAGGTGTTTTTATTACATTTTGATTATATTTTGCATAAACATTCATTTTAGTTTAGTCTTAATAAGTTTTGCTTGAATCAAAGTAATTTGTGCTCAAAACAGGTGCATAATTGTAGGTTTTCAGAAAGTCTTAATTCAGGAAGGGATGCTGAGACATTAGATTAGCAAGAGGAGGAAATAAGATGGTCGCAAAATAAGTAAAGTACAATCGGGAATAATGCATTGTTGTAGCTGTTGTTAGAGCAACCAGTGTTGTAGCAATCTGGGAGCAATGAGGGAGAAAACTTAGGCGTGGACCAACTGCAGAATCGCAATCTGCATGCTTCTTAATTTAACTCATGCACGCTCACGGACTTTTGTTTACCCTACTTTGTAGTATAAAAGGGGGGCACGCACCACATAGAAAGGTGGCAAAGGGATTATCATTAATACATTAGAGAAAAGAGGAGAAGAAGATCGGAACAAAAGGAGACGGCTTCAGCATAATTCAGAATTCCAGCAGAGTTATTTGGATTTGCTTTTTATTGTTCTCAACTTTTACTCTTCTTCTTTCTTTGATTGTTCTAATGTATCCCGTGAACAATAAATTTATGTTTATTTTTCTCATTCAAAATATGAACTAGATTTGCTTGTAGTTGAGTGACAAACAATCTAATGGGTTTTTTACTGTTCTTATGTATTGTTATGTCATTGTTGTAGCACTTTACTCTAGTAGTTATTATTAATATAACTGTTATTTCGGTTGACCACTCATTTAATAGTTCCAATTAAGATAGAGCAGCAAAAGGGCATGTCTTAGCGGATATTATTAGAGTATTACTTGATCTTAAGTTACGTTTCCTGAATTAAGTTATCTTAAATCTCATAAGGACAATACTTGAAGTTAAGATTTGTGATACACTAGACATAGGTGATCACCTTGTAGGGTGAAGAGACTAAAAGGATCATAAAGTCATATTATGAGTAGATTAGCAACTGGTCATTGCTAGTGTATTTAAAGATATGAGAGTTCCAATATGGGATAGTTGAGGATGCAGATTAATTTTCCCCAGTGCTGCAGCACTTGCCGTAACAACCGGAGTTAACTTGATGAAAAACAGTCAGCCCATAAGGAGAGTTTGATCATTCAACTACCATAATCTCAATTGGATCTTAGACACATTTAATTTAGTTTATTTCATTACGGTATTGTTTTACTTTATTCTCTCACAATCATCAATTACGATATAACTCATTTTACGTTTGTTAACTTCGGACTCAAGTTGGTTTGCACTATTGTGATTGCTATAGCATTTCGAGTAACATCAATCCCTGTGGAGACGATCTTGAATATTCATCACTTTATTACTTGTTGTGTATACTTACACATTGGCATTAGTAGCAATTGATTATATATTTATCAACACCTATAAAATACACAAAACACTCAAATTATAACAAAACACACACAATCAGAGTTTAAAGGATTTAAATACATAAAAGTAGCAATGTTAATAAGACTTGGAGTGTAAGCAGACAATTTTACCTTTTATAAATATACATTCTCCAGCACTCAATATATATATATACAACACTTTATTTAAATTCCTAGCAAGTTTGTATACAATATCAATTGGGCAAAAAATAAAAGCCCACCCTTAAAAAAATCCTTAATTTTTTTTCCTCTTTAACATCAAATTTTCTCTACATACAACTAAAACTACCCAAATGCCCTTTTAATTATTAGATAATTAGGCATATTTTACCAAACGAATTTCAAGATATAAACAATGTCAAAAAGTATAGAAAACAACTTAAAAATAAAGGGCGGGAAAATAAAGATTGAAGAATATGTATAGTGATAAGAATTACATTGTGTTAGTGCATACATAGTAAGAATCAAAACCATAATGTGATGCGGTGCATATGACAAGGATCAAGACCATCATGACGTACACTTATGACAATAATCAAGGCTATTATATCATACACAAATATAAAGCATCAAGATTATTATGCATGATTTCGAAGATGAATCCCTCGTTTAGAATATCTAATTATTTTCCTTTTATGTTTTTGAAATTCTTATATAAAAAGGCCTTTGAGCCATCAAGAATTAATATGAGTGAAGTTTATTAGTTCTTAACATCTATCATACATCAAAGTTAGACTCGTGTATGAGTGGGCTCGCACTATCTTTCCATGTGACAACAACCAAGTCAAAACGACTGGTCTATCCCACATCAGCTAAGAATATTTACTAGACTAACAATATAAGCATGAGACAATCCTCAACTCATGAGCTAACTTTTAGTGTAAGTTAGGCTTATGAACTTCTATATAAATTGAAAAGAGAGAGGGAAGAAGGAGAGTAGGAATATGAGCCATATTTAATAGTTCACCAATCCTGCCTATGTCCACACCTTAAGTATCCTGCTTGAACACCAATGGTTATTTTGATACAAGAAATTAGCTCAAAACTTAATAATAACAATAACAAAGAAACTATTGAGTTTTAGGGAGAATGAGAGAAATGAAAGTAGAGTTTTCTTAAACTCAAGGCCAAGGGATATGTTTAAGCTTAATATAAGGTGGTATTTACTGGTAAGGAAGGATATGACCATTGTAGATTACCAAAAATATGATATAGGTATATACTAGACTAAAGTGTACTAAAAATTGTGATTTTGGTCAATTGTGATAGATGAAGGGCTTGGTCAACTAGAGTTCTTTCTTTAGGCTTTTATATATGGATTAGAGTTGTTTTCATTTAAGTTGAAGCAACTATTTTTGTCATTCTCATTTGAGCATGGTCTTGTTGCATACTTATGGTTTGTGTTAAGATTTTGCTTGGTATTTCCATTTCAAATAGAGTTTTTCTAATTTATAAAATGCACAAAACTCTATCTAGAATGACAACCCTCACTCTTTCAATATTCTATCACCCCATATCTCCTATTTTGGGTCTAAAGAGACTCTGTTTTACCGAATTAATTAGCGAGGCGTTTAAAGATATTTATCATTTTTTTAAGAGTAACCTTCGTAATTTATTCTTCCCTATGTGTCTCTTTTTTTTAATACTATAATACAATTGATATTACTTCAGATATTTACAATTGATATTACATTAGACAACTATTGATACTTACAATCAAACAACTACCGTCTTCTATTAGTTTACATTAAATCTTAAAGAGCACTACTTAGATTTTCTACCCGTACTAATATTTAAAGAATGCCTACTGCACTCACATTTCGTAAAGGAAAAAGACTGCAAATTTTCTCCACTCAATCATTCTTTAATTGAGGGAGAAACTGAGTTCTCATATTTCAATAGATGTGAGAGCAGCAGTTCACTTACCTATTTGTCCTAAAATCCTTTATGGTAATATTGTTTAACATGAAATATGTATCGTGTGTGTATATATATATATATATACACACACACACAATTCCGGTGAATATAGAATTATGACATCATTAAAAATTCTTCTGCATTTTCTTCTCACTTTTACGAATATTTTGATATCTCTCTCCCCTCTGAGCCGTATAGATGATTAATCCTTCGAAGGGTCCAACATAGATTCGAAGATGTTATATTTATCAATAGCTATATTACAAACAAGATATAATCCTTCGTGCACGGTCCCGTAGCTCAGTTGGTTAGAGCGTTGGTCTTATGAGCCGAAGGTCGCGGGTTCGAGCCCCGCCGGGACCAGGTCCATTGAAGGTATGCGTTGTTTTGCATATTCTGATGGAAACAACACCCATTAATTTGTTTAAAACTATCACATACTTTAATTATTTTTATTCATTTTCTAGTGATGATGACAGTTGATCGTCCAAAAGATTAAACAACAGCTTCAGTTTAGTTGAAAAGTCAGTTTGATCTTGCATATGGTGAAATGAAGCCATAATTACCCCATTACAAGCATATCACACACTCACTCTTATGGTGAAATGAAGCCATAATTACCCCATTACAAGCATATCACACACTCTGTGACTTTTCTTGCAATCTACGACAATTTCTTATTACTACCACAAACACTTGCCCATCATTCATGCAATCTACAATCATTTTTCCCCAAACACTTGCCACTGCCGAGAACATGTGCATCTTCTTTTCTTGTATGTTCATTTCTTTCAATTTTTTACTTGTCATCAGATCAAATATTCAAAGTATAGTGCTTATCTTGTATGAATGATTTGTTGAATTGGTATATGGTAATGTGCATTTTCTTTGGCAACATTGCTAGTTTCTATTCAACAATTGATGCATGGTGCAACTGATTCGAGACGCCTTTGCATTTAGTTCTTGTTTTTGCCTTTTGTTGATGCCACCTTTTTTCTTAATTCTTAGCTTATATCTAAAACGCAGTCTAAATAATTTATCAGGTTCGTTCTAGTCTCTTCAGCAACTCAGTATAAATGGGTTCAGGGCACTGGTTTAGATCAATAATTTGCCTAAAAAAGGGGAAACAAGACAGATCCAAACAAGGAAAGGTAGATCTCCTGTATGTTTTTATTAATTCTGCACAGCTGGGAGTTCAATTATCATTTGATCTGGATGGAAACTGAAACAGGTGCAGTCAGCTACTGAAAAATCAAATGACTCCAATGAGTCTCCTAGCGAATCAAGTGGGNTGGGAGTTCAATTATCATTTGATCTGGATGGAAACTGAAACAGGTGCAGTCAGCTACTGAAAAATCAACTGACTCCAATGAGTCTCCTAGCGAATCAAGTGGGAATGCCAATGCCAATGCCAATGGTGGTTCAGATCCACATATTAACCCTGGTTTTCTCAGAATTTCAGTCGAAGAAAGAGCTGCCACTCGGATTCAGAAAGCTTTCCGGGCTTACAGAGTACGTTCTGTCAAATTTTGGTATTTACGGGGCAGCATTCCAGAAAATAATCGGCACTCTATCTTCTTAATAATTAGTAACAATGTGAAGACACAAAAAGTAGTCTTTTGATCTTTTGGGTTATAGATTATGTTACCGTCTTTTGTTTCTGATTTTTGCAGGCAAGAAAATCAATCCGGCGTCTTAGGGGGACGGGGAGATTTAACATCTTGATTCAAGACCACTCTGTTCAGAAGCAAACATCAAGTGCAATTAACAATATACATTCATGGTGCAATATCCAGACACAAATTAGAAACCGCAGACTTTGCATGGTCACTGAAGGTCGGATTAAGCAGAAGAAACTGGAAAATCAGTTGAAACTAGAGGCCAAGCTTCATGATTTGGAGGTACTAACTAAATACTAATGCCTGTTAAAGCTTAAAACTTGTAAACCAACCCCATTCATAGTTTCATCAATTATTCATCTATCGATCAAATGAGTTAGTTACACTAGAAGAATCTAATGCCCTTGGCTGTATTAACTTTTCCCAATAGGTTGAATGGCACAATGGTTCCGAAACTATGGAGGAAATTCTTTCGAGAATACAGCAGAGAGAAGAAGCAGCAATTAAGCGTGAACGAGCCATGGCATATGCATTCTCTCACCAGGTTTACCTGCTATTAATATCATTACCATCTTAATATCAAAATCTAGATCTAATACTTGTGTTTGTGTTAAGATTTATGCATCTGTAAAAATGTTTGCAGTGGAGGGCAAACTCGAGCCAGTATCTAGGCCAGGCTTATTACAGTATTTGCAAGGACAACTGGGGCTGGAGCTGGATGGAACGATGGATTGCTGCTCGGCCTTGGGAGGTTAGAGTTAATGCGAAGCCAACCAAGAAAATTAAAGGCAAGCAAGTGAGCAATGCTGATAAATTTGCAAACCAGCTTGAGTTAAAAGTCGCAGTTTCAGCTACACCAAATGGTAATAAAACTACAAAAGCGAAAAAATCACCCCCACATAGCATCAACTTGGCAGTTGAGTGACGTGAATTTTTTATAGGCTACATTCTGTATTTGTTGTTGTGATTTTGGTCTGTTGAGTTGGTGTGAACATGATATGAAGTGTGTAAAATAAGAGAAAACACACACACATGTATGTATGTATGTATGAGAATGGATGTATAATTTTTTTTTGCCTTTGAAAACAAGGTTGTCATTTATGGATTGTTGTGCATGTCGTGAAGTCGAAGAGGGAAAATGCTGAATCTCATTGATTTTGATTTTTTAATCAGGACAAAGTTGGCTGTACTTTCAACAAGGAGAATCCAAATAATAAAATGGGAATACATATACAATGGGTGACTCTAGGTCTATCGGAGCTATAAAGCAATTGAAATTTTATATATAGAAAAACTTATTCTGTGTCTACACTTGATTGAACAACATTCAACAAGGTTATCATATATAATTCTTCATGGTCTCTGCAATATTTTTCCTTTTTTTACTTTATGCAGAAAAGGGCATATTATCACAGCCAAAGGTCAATATTTTATGCTTTGCTCTCGCTGAAGATGCAATAAATATGGTGAGCAATTAACATGGGCCCTGTTGTTGCCAAAAAGTAGTGTTTATTGCTCAATTTCCTCAGTTAATGAGCATTCATTTTTTCAAAAAAAAGAGAGAGAGAAATCTCCTGCATAGTTTATGTAATCAGCAAGGCCATTGGAGTAACACCCATCAACCAACCATTAAGAAGTATCAACAACCATAAAGCAAACATCACTATCGGCAGTGTTTAAGCTATGATTTTTTTTTTATCTCTATATCCTTTTTCTTTTTCTTTTTTTCTCCTACAAAAATAAAAGTTTCCAGCTAGACATTGATAGATTTTTATTATGCACTGAGATTTACAGGGTAGGGGGACCATTTTACAGATGGCTAAAGTATCAAATTTTGGTGGTATCCATCTGTGTATTCTTTCTATTATTGAACTTGTTGTGCTCACATCCCATTCCTCTTTCATGGTTCCTTCAGCGGATGTACTCTACGCAGCCCCACTTGGCATTACCTTCTAAATTTATCTAACTTGCTCATTGATTACGAGACCATGACCTAAGATTCCTCAGCAGCCTGATATACTAAACTAAATTATAGGACATGCAAATGAAGTATATAATGTATTGTCTTTGCATCACAATTCTAAAAGCCTTGTACTTGAAATAGGACTAAACTTCTACTATTAGGCCCTATAAAACAATTCAGATTCTACAAAATTTGGTAGCTGGGCTTCTACCGAGATTGATATTATGTTACTGAAATTAACCGCTTGAAATTTTGATTGAAAGCTTACCCAACATTCAACTTCGACAAATAAGGTAGATGCTAAAATTGCAGCAAGCAATAAATAGGTATATGATACAAGCAATCACATGACATGTAAAGCCTAATCCACTCCTTCAACTCTAACCTCTACTGTTCATAGAAAATGACTTCTCGGTTAATGCTCCCAAAACCAGAGGCATGATGGAGATGTTAAAGACCAGTATTCTTTCAATTCTCTTTGCAGGTTTAAAGAAGCTGTTGGGGCATGAGAGTGTTCAATTAGAAAGCAGTAAAGCAACAAAAACAATCACAAACAGAAACTCTCTCTTTCACCCAGTAAGAAATGGACCATTTCTAAACAAAGAAAAGGAACCTAATCTGCTTCTATCAATTTGTAACCGTTACCGTAGAAAATAAATAACATAAGATTTGAGTCAAGTGAGAATACCGTGAAATTTTCTATATTAGTTGATTAGTAGCAACTATATTCATGAGAATTTTGCAACGGTGCCAGACTCCTCGGATTGGGTTTGCTCTGATTGGGCAAAATATCAACTATCAAATCAACTCTAAAACAAACCAGAGTTTGCTTCTTAATTGTTAAATAGCAATAGCAGAAGAATATAACATTACAAAGACAAACAGCAATGATATTCAAAAGTCTGTTAACTTGAACACATAACAAAACCAACAGAAAATAAACAAAGTTGAGCTTCAAGAGCTCACTTCAAATCATGATGCAAACATAAACTTGATAGAACTTAAAACAAACCAAGGATTGAAAATCTTGAAATCCATCCAGAATTTTTCTTCTTCCCACGGTTTTAGGCCATTGAATTTAAAATGCTCCAAATCTCCTCTCTTCACTTGCTCTTGATTGAGTTCCATCAAATCAGCTCCCATGTGACACAAAACAATCAACTAGTCCTGAAAGATGATTAAAATTAATGCACGAACAGAAAAAGTGAACAAATTTAACAAGTTGGCATTGAAAGTAGGACCTGTTAGAGAGGAAAACGATCTGATTTCAATGGCGAGAATCAGAGGAAGCAGAGGATGGCGTATTGTGAATGCCATGGTCATGTTCCTCATCTTCGCCTTGGATTCGTGCTGGAATGCGAAATCCAGAGAATTCACCAACAGGAGAGGCGAATCCAATGCCGGATATCACAGATTGATGGACTGCTGGCTGTTGTAGAATTTGATGATGGTGAAGGTGATGATGATGCTGTTGTCGATGGTCATTGGTAAGACCAATTGGTTGGTCTATCCAAGCACGAACCGAAGGCGTGTTACTGGACTGAAGGGGTCCCCTCTGTGAATAAAACAACTGGTGTTGGCCGAACAACGGCTGCACTGGCAGCGGCTGCTGCGAATTAAACACAAATCCACCACCACTTGCATTACCAGCTGAATCATCTGCAGCACCGCCACCGCTATTCCAAGCCACCATTCTCTGGAATCTTGACATTTCTGCTGACTCAGACCAAGCTGAAGCAGCAGCAGAAGCTGTATCATAGCCACCAAGTGGTGTGGATCCAGAGAACAAGACTTGAACTTGCTCATTCTGCTGCTGATGCTGATGAGAATGAGAATAAGCATGATGATGTGGGTGAGGTTGTTGGCGGTGCTGTAAAAGAATGCTATTTGGCTCCTGAAAGGACTGGAGAGAAAGCCTCAGATCTTGGCTGTGACTTGTAGTAGTTCTTGAAAGCAAATCCGGTGAGTAGTTTTGAAACTGAATTGATGAGGCTGTTGTATCAGTTGAAGCACCCATTGGAAAGAATGACTTGATTGTATCAGCAATAGAATCAGAGTCTAAAGCTGGCGGAAGAAAGCTTGAGCTTTGATTTTGATTCGGGGTTTCAACCATCGGAAGATTCTGAACATCATTTGAACTACCAGGATACTGAAAGTTTCTCTCTTCATTTGCTTCACTCTGCTGATGATGAGCATTCCGTGATTTTGCTGTAGAAACTCTAGTATTGGTAACAGTTCCCGGGTTCCAAGGAGGCAACTCGGCGAGCTCATCAATGGCAGCTTTGGCTTTCTTGATGAGCCAATCTACTGCTTTACTGGGGCGGTCGTAGCCAAGGCGGTCTTGAACATCATAGAACTGAATGGCTGTGTGAGCTGAGAGGCGAACACGGCGGTCTCTTGGGCCTTTTGCAGTGCAAACTTTGCTGTGGCGATCTTTTCTTCCAGTTGAACGAACAATGTGACCTCCTTGGACCTCAACGATCTCCCCTCCAGTGTTTCTTATCCCCAGTCTTGACGATGTTGTTGCGTGATTGTGAGATTCCCCCATTTTTCTTGCATATTGGATTGAAGAACAAGATGATGATGTTGAAGAAGGAAAATAAGAGCGTTTCTTGAGTGGTTGTTGTTGATGAAGAAGTTGTGATTCTAAGCCTAATCTTGAATTGATGAAATGTTGGTCTCGTGGAAGATTATTGTAATTTTCTTCTGCTTCTTCTTCTTCTACATGTCTTCGATACTGATGATGTTCTTCTTCTTGATGGTGGTGATGATGATGATGATGCTGATGATTCCTTTGAGGATCCAGAGTCAGGCTGTAGTGATTTTTCTGTTCCAGCTTTTAATGAAAAGCACTTTTGCTGCTGCTTAATGGTGGGTAGTTGTTGTTCTTGATAGTTCTTTACTACTAATCTCCTCTTGTTGCTTGTGCAGCTGCCACCACACTGAAAACTGCTTCTTCTGCTTCTGTATCTGTTTCTTCTGATGATGCTGCTTCTCCCAAAAGGCCCTGCCATTCAATATTTCCACTTCCATCACCCCAACAACAACACCGTGAAAAGGGGAAAAAATCAAAAAAAACACATAAACAAAAACAAAAACAAAAAACAAAAAACAAAAAAGACCTCCCCTAAAAAACTGAAAACCATGACAGAAACCCAAGAAGGCCAGCTGAAACAAGCTCTATTTTTAGCCTAACCCATCTCTTTCCCTTCTCACTGAGTCTCTACACTCAGGTTTTGGTAATTGAGCCTCTTTATGTACTGTACAGTGACCAAAATAGTGATATTGTGCTGACAGTAAATTCTAAATACCAACTTGACCAAAGATGAACAAAGAACAACTAGAAAAGAAAACAACCAATTTCAAGAAGAGTCTTCTTGGGAAATTTTCTGAATAATTCTCATTTTTTCCCCTTTCTTTCTTTATAGATGGATAAGAGAAAACAAAATGAAAGAGACACAATCACAAAAGTCTAGTTAGAGAGGTGGTGGTGTAACAGTAAATATAAAGATGTGAAGGTCTATAGGGAAGAGGAATTCTTTCTTTAGCCTATAAGAGGCCTCGATGATGCAACTGTTTTAAGTGTTGCAGTGTTTGGTCAGGAAAGAGATTAAAGTACCTGTGATCTCATCACTGCCTCTTCTGCTATTCTTGTACTACTACTCACCCCCTTACAATATTAATTTTTAAAAAAATAGAATACAAAAGGAAAAAAAATTCCGACCTAACCCAATTATCTACCCTTTTATTGTCATTGATTATATGTTAATTTCATTAATTTAAAATTGCAACAAGGCTCTCTATACTCAATTATTAGATACACTTAAAATGACGTGATGGTAAGGGTCTTATTGCAATTTGCGTATAATGATAAATTTATTTATTTATATATGTCATCTTTATTAGATGAAAATCATTTCCCGTCTAAAAATGAACACGTGTTCTTAATATAATATATATTATAATATAAATAATGTCACTTATTAAATTATTTATTTTAAAATATTAATAAAGTAGACAGAGTTTAAATATAATTTTTGATGTTTTCATTTTCCTCCAAAAATCAAATTATTAGTCAAATAAAAAGATTGAAAATTAATTAGCGACGGAACATTTCTTGCCTTATATATTTGTCATTATTGTTAATGTAATTTTGGTGTCTTTAGAATTTTACTACTAGTTAGGACTTAAAAATGTTAGAACAACCCCTCGGTTATACAGTTGAAGAAATAGTCACTAGGTGCTTTTGAGTTTTGATAGATAGATAGAGATCGATCCTTTATATGCCACCATCACACCTTTTGACAATGACCCCATTTGCAGCTTTTTTCTCATTTTTTTTTCTTTTTTTTTATTTTATTTTGCGTTCCTAGTTTTTATCTCTCTCTCTCTCTCTCTGCGCCTTTTTTTATTGCTTCACTTAAAATAAACATCTTCTTTCCCTCAATTTCCTTCTTCCAACTCACCTTTTTCTTGTTTGTTGGATTACTGAACATGGCATCTACTAGACCTCTCTTTTTTCCACTTTCTGATCTTTTGTGCTCTTTGGAACATTACAATCTACTTGGGGTTTTCGGTTTGTAATAAAATCATCAAGGACAAAATCATAAATGACAATAATCAACAATTTGAAAAATACATGTGCACCCCTATACATATAATTTTTTTAACAGATTCAAATTATGCTATTCAACATGCCTCAAAACTTTGGTGAATTATGACATACCTCCCCCATTCTATCAAAACTTTAGCTAAAGAGCAAAATTTTATGAAAAGGTCGAGGCATCCCCTAGTTTTAATTAACATTTTGTTGCGTTTGATAGAATTTGATGAACTAGCAAAGAATATGACAGAGACTAAAACACTTCCTTTAAAAAGTCCTAACCACATGTAAGCAAAGTTTACTTCATTATTTGGATCATTACCCAAGCATACACTTGCACATTTCACCTTCGTTTATGATCAAATAGTCAAGTTTCACCTTTGTAGGAGATTGATTAAGTGATTTTAAAGCAACTTTACTTAGTTGGCACCAACTTGAGAGGAGTAAGGATTGAAAAATCAATTTGATATCTCACCACTGCCCTTTAAAAAAAAATTAGTCATATAACAAACAATTTAAGATCATGAAATAATGGGGTCAAACAGAACCACAAAATGGATTTTTTTTTTCAATGAACAATGGTAAAAAAGAAACAAGCAAACATACTTCATAACATCTAAGCACAATCATATAATTAATAACTTCAATTATTTTTAATTTAAGTACATGTGATGATAAATTAAAGGCAATATGACATGCTAACAAGTTTGAATTTATGTAAAATGTCATATTCTATGTTTTTATCATACCTTTTTACATTAATGCGTGAGTTGTGGAAGTATTGAGGATACTAATATTACTACTTGTACTTAGAGGAAATACTTCATAAAAAATAAAAAATAATATCACTCTTATTCAAACATTCAATTTTTATTGAGAATGTGATTAATTTATAAAAAAATATATATGAAAGGGTAGTTTAACTTAATATTGACACATTTCTTAATATGAAAATTTTTATTTTTTAAATTATTTTCATTCTAAGTCATCAAAATGCTTTTGATTCTATCAAACAATACAAACCGTGAGTTAACACTAGAATAAAAGAGGGATATGATATAGCATGCATGTTGAGTCCCAATAGGTTACCATCTTAATGATGTTCTTACTTAATTAAACACACTTAATTATAGAATTTTATTAAAATTCAATGCATTAGTACTGACATGATCAGCTTATTTATTTAATCTTATTTTTTAAGAGAAATTTTAGCAAATTTTGAGGGAGGAATATGATAATTCTCTAAAACTCCCGCAGTTTGATTTACCTAGGCACATTCTTGTCAATCTTATCGTGACGTTATCACTTTTGGTATGAAATGTCATTTTCGGTAGTACATAGCTTTTTATTTACTGTATACCATTAAGTCAAGAATAAGAAAAGGTTTTGATGCTCTCTCTCGTAGTCTTGTTACTTTCCACGATGAGAAGTTCAGGATTAATTTTTTTGTTGACTATTAAAAAAAAAGTTCTTCATTTACTAATTCAGAAAATGAAAAGAAAAAATCATTTTGAAAAAGCAAAACCCATTTCCAAAAACTAATGAGAACTAAAAAATGAGTGATATTAGAAATGACACCTCCTATTGTCATTTTTATTATCACTTCTTGTTTTTTTATTTTATACAAAATATGGGCGACGAAAATGGCAGCAAGAGTGATCTTTCTCTTGCCCTTTGTTGACATTGTCTCCAATATCAATTTACTTTAATAATTAATGTGCAAGTTCTTTTGTCAAAATTGTATATGTTTACTAACCAAATTTTTAACACAAGAAAGCTAAAATACATATTTTATTTGATACAATTTTTTTATATTCAGAATCCACTGTAATAATGAAATTTATGCATATATGCACAAATTGGTCAATAAGATGAGAATTGAAGAAATCGGACTTAGGTCCACTTATTGATGGGATGCTCTAATGGGTTACAAAATCATACTTTCATCAATGACTCAATCAGATGAATAATTGGAACAATCGTATCAACCTTCTATTATTATAATAAAATTGTTGATTTCAAGTCTCGTGTATTGTGTTTTCTTGATGAGAAAATATAAAATTTATGATTTGTATCTGAAGAATCTATTTTTTAATTATTATACAAAATTACTTTTAGATAAAAATATTAGACAGACCAGCTCATCTAACCTTCAAGGAGCTCGTTATGTGTTGTTATGTCAAATGAGATTTTACCTATATGTTAGGTGTTTGTCAAGTTTGCAATAACAACAGTAAAATCTTGATAAATTAATAGTATTGGGACCATGAAAATCTATTAATTTAAAAAATATTAATATATCAATAAATTAATAAATTATTAATTAATGAATAAGTTCCTTATTTTTTAAAAAGGCAAATGTTTGTTTAGTACTTATATTTTGAGTTAAGTATTGTTTAGTCCCGATATTTTAAAAAATATTTCAAGATGCCCTTCTAATAATTATATTAAAATCACACTCTCAAATTTTCTTTGCTTTTTCACAATAATGCCCCTGCAACAATATTCTTGGAGATATTAATGAAAGTAAAATAAAAAATAGTTGTTATTATTGAACTTTTTGGATTAATTTAGTAAATTAATTCTTACAAAATTTTTTTACAAATTGTTGCAAGGGTATTAAACATTACTTTCAATTGACTAGTATTAATTTATTTATAAATAATAATTAGCAACATTATTGCAAGGGTATGAAAAATATTAGCTGTTTCATAGTGATATTTATTTTGTAATTTGTGAATAAGTAATTATTTGTTAATTTGCTAATTAATTTTTTTATAGATTAAAATATTAATGTCAAAATTATTGCTGCAACGGAATTATTGTAAAAGTAAAGAAAAAGTAGGGATAACAATATAATATATTTAATAGTAAGGTATTTTGAGGTATATTTCAAAATATGTAGACTAAATAAATATTAAATTAAAATAAAAAGGGCTAAATAAGTATTTATTCTTTTGAAAAATATGATCACATTTATAGCATGTATTTACCTTGATTTAGTATTTATTATGTTTAATTTGAATAATTAGTTTTCTTTGGTAGTAGTCTTTTTTTTAAAAAAAAAATCTTACAAATTTATCAAATTATTAATTTACTATGTTAATCACAAAACAGAACCAGTAAAAGCTATTATTTAATTGAAATTATTAATTTATTGAATATTAATTTATTGAGGTTCTATTATAATTTAGTTATTTAGTTCTTTTATATTAAGCTTTTCTATTATAAATTTTTGAATAATATAGTTGCTCTTCCTATACATTCTTAAAAAAAAAGGATTACTAAATTTAATTATTTGTTTATCCCGAATCAAATCTTTGTGGAAGGGACAAAGCAAAAAGATTAAAAACAAAATAAAACGAATCATTTAAGAGATATCAATCCATGCATTAATGTGCTTGGTCCATAAAAAAAAAATAATTGATTCCAATTTTCATGATTTTCTATATTGGTTGGCAAAAAGCCCCCTATTATTTATTTGCGATGATGAGAGTTGCTTTTGTTTTTGCAATGTAATGAAACTTGCCAGGTGTCATTAATTTTCATAATTGAAGCAATAATTTGATTGGTGGGTATGTAATCACAGTCCTTGGCGGGTGAAAACAATATTTTATTTTCAAATAAAATGAGGATTGTTTTATTTATTAGAAAAAAAATATGTTTCGGCCGTTTGGAAAGACAAAGAAAACGACTTAATGATGATAGAAACAAGTCTGCTCGACTTTTTGCTTTTTGTTTCTTGCTAACTTGACAAGATTTCACTAGTGACTAGTGAATCAACTAAATAATTTTAAAATTTAATTATTATACTTTTTCTAAGAAAATAATATTTATTTATTACTTCAAGATTGCTTCTTGGAATTGTTTTTCTAAAGGGTCACACAATCGCATTTGTGTCTTGCATTTGGGAGGCCAAATATGCTATTACACATATCTCGTTTGTAGATTTTGTAGGCTTGTTTCCAGGTGTGCAAAAAGGGTTTAAACTCACAATTTTATAATAAGGGTCCGCCTAAGATACAGCTAACGCATCTTACAGCTGCTATGTAAAATTTCATTGGGCCCCTTATTCTCTGTATTATTTACAATTTATTTATAAGTATATAAAACTTTCTACATTGTACAATTTCGTTGAACCCTTTGTACTCTGTTTTATTTCATTAAAACATTTAGAGTACCAATTTGCCTCCTATAATTTTTAAATTTTTAAAATACCCTCCATTTTATAATTATTTTGTTGTAATTATAAATATGATTATAATTTTTAAATAGATTATTTTTATTATTATTAACAAGAATAAAAATTATTATAATTAATTAATCTATTAACAATAATTATTATTACTTAACTTTTATTAATTACAATAACACAAATGCTGTTCAAAGCTTCCATTCTTTTTGGGTCAAAGGAAAATGAATTTTTTTTTCCAAGTTTTTGGTCATGCGTAGCGTGGTCCTTCATTCCTAATTCTTTGACATAAATGAACATATCATACATATAATATTTTGTCCAAAAAAGAAAATAAAAAAAAACTCTTTTATTTGAATATATCATTTTGTTATGAATTTCTAACAATAAAAATTTTAATTATTGTGATTATTATTATTATTAAAAAATTAATTAATAATAATAATTTAACTAAAACTTATTATTAATCATTATTATTAGATTAATTAATTATAATACTTTTATTCTTGTTAATAATAATAATAATAATATTTCATTAAAAATTATAATTACATTTGTAATTATAAAAAAATAATTATTATAATTATAATTATAATCCATTTAATAATTATTATATTTTTTAATTAAATGGAAGATATTTTGGAAATTTAAAAATTGTAGGGGGCGAATTAGTACTCTAAGGGTTTCAATGAAATAAAACAGAGTATAAGGGGCTCAACAAAATTATACAATTTAAAAAGTTTATTATACTTATGAATAAAGTGTACATAATATAGCGTATAAGGGGCTCAAAGAAATTTTACATAGAAGCTGTAAGGTCCGTTAGCTGTATCTTAGGCGGACCCTTATAATAAATACTAATATCTCGTTTGTAGGTTCTGTAGGCTCGTTTACAGGTGCGCAAAAAGGGGTTAAACTCACAATTTTATAATAATACTGATAATAGGGATATTATCAAACACCCCTTTAATATTTTTGATATATTATTTCATCAATATGATTTTTTGATAATTATATTTTACCACTTAAATTTTTAATTGTTATTATTTTACCACTAAATATTTAACTCTCTTTAAAAGAAGACGATGTCGTAGGAGTATTTTAAGGTATTTCAATTTGATAAATTTAGATAATAATGGTGATTTGACACAAAAGGAAAAAGGTATATAGTAATTTAAAAATTTTCCAATAAGTCAACTTGTAAATTGATAATTTTTAATAAAATAATACAATTATTTAGGATCATTAAATTAAATATTATAATTTATATATACTTATTAAATTGATTGAATAGCTAAATACAAATGTTAAAAGAACAAGCAACTAAGATAAAATAATTTTCTTAAAATAACTATTTATTTTTATTAAATTTATTATTGTCATTGGTATGTATTCAACAAAATTGATAAAATTATAAAAGGGAAAATTTTTTAAAAGGGAAAATTTTTCTATTTTAGTGGACAAAATCAATTTTCTACACAATTAAATAGTTTAAGGGTTAAAATTATCTTTTAACAATTCTTATATTAAATATTGTGTTGCTTTTAATGATTTTGTGGTAAAATAATAAAAAAAATAAAACATTAAATGGAAAAATATAATTGTCAGAAAATTTTGGTGGTAGAATAATATGTCAGAAATCATTTGGAAGGTATTGTATATTATCCCATAATAATAACGATAATAATAATGTGAAAAATTAGTTCATTCATCTATTAATTGACAAATTAGTTCATTCATCTACTAATTGACACTTCTTTATCTCATTCTTAAATTTAAAAGTTCAAGTCTCCCTATGTGACTATTTGAATAATTTTTTTCATAATTTAGGAATAGATTTCTCCATTGGAGAATATTTTAAGCTATGTTATAAACGACATAATCAAGCTAATGGATTAGTCATGAAATTTCATTATTTGGTATCTCATCTTTTTCTAAGTCAAATTTTAAATTATTCAAACTTGATTGTGTGATTAAAAACTTTTCCGCATAATATATTTTTAAGCTTTGATTGCGATCCCACATAGTAGTGTTTATTTTTTCATATGAAATCTGAGTGGATTTTAAATTGACTAAAATCTAAATAGATTTGAAAATGATTAAAACTGAATAATATGAATGTATAAAATCTAAATAATATGTTTATTTTATTTTTATTTTTAAATCTAAGTGAAAAATCTAAAAAATACTAGTAATGAACAAGGTTTTATTACAGTAAGATGTTGGGGTTTGTCATGGAAATAAATATTAAACACAATTAAGTGATAAGTAAAGAATAAATATATTGAATTTTATTAAGACATCTGCAATAAGTTTCTAGTGTTAAAGTTAAAATTCAAACACAATTAAAATAATTGATAATGGAAACTTAATTTACGGCGACATTTTAATTCAAATAAATGCTCAGAAGAAGATCTACTTCCAAATATGTGGAAAAAAAAAAACAACTTCCATAATTAACAAAAGAAGTAGAACACTTCACCGAAGAGGTCACTTGATCATTTAGTGGTTTCCCGAAAAAGATAAGTTTTGCATCATTATGCAAAAATAAAACCCTTATTTTTATGGCATGTAACAAACATGATGATGCCATTAAAAATGGGCAACAATGACACTAAATTTACATAATTTATTTAAATTGTTTTGTTACATCGACCAAGATTAAACAAAATTTCAAAAATCCTATTTGCAAATCACCAGAAGCAGACCAAAGAAAAGTTAACAAAGCTGACTAGAGACTTATAAACTATAATAGAATAATAGATTACGACACCTATTATGAGGATTAAAAAATGTGTAAATTTCGGCAATGATTGGAGTCGAAAAATTATTTTGAATAAAGTAAAGATGGCATGATAGTTAATTTATAATTCACAAGTTGGTTTGGTATTTTAATTAGATTTATCAAATGAAAGTAAACAATTATGTCATGTTTTTGGTTGTTATTAATCATTGAATACGCGCCATTATTACTCGCCAAATGAGAAATCTATTCCTAAGGAAAACGGGGAAAAAATAAAACTGATATAAAGAATTTTTTTTAAAAGATGTTCCATGAGTCTGCTGAGTAGTTTTTAAATAATTTTTTTAGTTGGTTATTTAAATTCTCTTTCTACTTGATTTTTTGAACCCTACTCTTTAAGATTCGAACTTCAATTTTTTGAACCCTACTCTTTAAGATTCGAACTTCAATTTTTTGAACCCTACTCTTTAAGATTCGAACTTCAGTAATTAATTAAATAAAGCCGTTTGCAAACCTATGGGCCAATCCTCTAAAGACATTTAATTTTAATAATATTTATGATTAATGTTGATTTCATTTTCATGGCATGTGCAACCGTATTATGTCATGCTGTGATGTTAATGTCAATATCCTTTTCATACAATTTCTTGCCATTTTTGCTTCTTGTTTCTCTGCATCCGATTATGCTAAGCTGGAGATTAGAAATACAAATGAAAAAATAATAAAGGATATTCTCATTACATGTCAAGTGGTACATATAAAAATAATTTTGTACAAAATGTTTTACCGTTTGTTTGTTTATTTTTCCTTTTTAAAATTTCTATGTCAGATGACTCTTATTACTCCGATCTTAGTAAAATTTGTATGTATTTTGACTAAAAATATATTTTAAAGAAGGCAAACACTACCTTACAATCAATATATAGTACATCCCTCATTCATGAACAGTATATGAGTGGAACCCACTCACTCTTCATGTGAGGAATGTATCATACATTAATTGTAAGGTAGTGAGATCCTTTAAAGAAACGTTTTTCATCTTCTTGAAGATTCTTAAAATAAGAATGCAGAAAATTTTCTGAAATAATTATTAAACGATGCCACATTTTGACAAATCTTTTAAGTCCATTATTGCACTTGATGGTTAAGTGCTGGGATGAAACATGTGCTTGACTTAATTGTCCAAATAGCCGGGAGAACATATCTAAATCTTTGGTACTTTTCATTGTCTTTTAATTAGAAAATAATAATAACAGCATACAAAATTTATTTATAATATATGTTTCAATTAATTTTACAAGTAAAATAGTTCCTTACAATATTAATGATGGTGATTGAATATACATCAACAAACACAAAAAGACTGATAATTACTGGACAAAGGTGAGTTGTCTTCTCATATAATCTAAGGGATTTTTTTATAAGGGAAAATTTATTGGGATTCTCTTAATAAAAGAATTGTAAAACAGAATTTTAAGTTTTTTTTTTCAATTACTTTTTAGAAAATCCAAAACTTCTACTAATTAATTATGATAGATTTCTTACTTGATACAAAGTCTGGCAAAAGTTCACACGACTCAGGTTCTATAACTTTGTTTTTTTCTCTTCAATTGTGATATTATATACATTCTATGGACTACATCACTTGATGATGTTAAACATAAATATTATTACTTTTTTTTTTGGTATTACATTTTTAAAGAACTCTGTTTTGTAATTATTGTTTGTGTTTTAAAGTAAAAATATATAACAATAATTTTAAATAGTTAATTTAAACTACCAAAAAGAGGTTGAAATTAGTCAATTTGGGTAGAATTATAATGACAACGAATTGGCTTAAATTTTTATTTTTGCCCTATTAAGTTAGGGGTAGTTTTAAGTAAGTATAATATATCATACACTATAAAAATATGACATTAAACTGTTTAAACACGACCCACTGCTAAATGTGCATAAGTCAAGAGACGTATAAAGCATCGTTTTAAAAAAACAAAATCAACCATTTAAGTTTATTTTCAAATTTAGGAGTCGTATTTATTTTATTAACTCCTTTGGTGGATGAGCAATACAGGTTTGTATATTTTAATTTAAATTGTAAAAAAGAATAAAGAAAATGAATTTTGAAACATAATCAACGTACCACATTAATGGATTGAGTTAATTTTAATATAATTCATTTCTTAACTCGGGCATAAAATCTACCTTGAGGCATGGTTTAGTTAGTCACTTGGTTGTACAATAAAGCCTGTTTATAGAGATACTATTGTTTTTATCTGATTTTGGTTTAGGCTAAAAATATTATGAGAACTTCACTTTGAGAGGTGATTTGGCGAATGATAGAGGATTTGTGGCTTTGGGGCAGTTTTCCAAAGGCTATCAGAATGGGACGATCTTGAAAACAAAGAAAAAGAGCTATTAGAGGAAATGCATATGGTGATCAATGATGGCACTCTGACGGTCTAAGTTAGGTGAAGGCGGAGAAGTTGATGGGTTTTAGAGAAACCCTTAAATATGAAAAAGTTTGAGTGTTGTGGGAGCGATAAGTCTTTCCTTACTTGAGAGACTGAGCTAACTTTATAAATGGATTGCCTCTGAAGGCATTTTTGTATCTTTTTAAACACATATGGAGTCGTCATAAGTTGTTCCGCTCCTTAGGTAAGGTCTATGGAGTAATTTAACTATTTAACTTGAGCTCTTTGAGACCTGTCACCTACGAGACTGTCTTTATTGACAGCATGTCTCAACTTCTGATTGACTTATTTTCAAATGAATCAATTGAAGAGGTGCTAACTTCACTAATGATGGTTCAAATAACCGCTAAGCTAGTTCCCTCTTTTATTCTTGATGCATGTAATTATTGGAAAGATATTTTGGGTTGGTCCTAGTGGAACCCATATTGTACTAATGTGTAATGATTTTGTCAAGGGGCTTTCACTATTACAGTTGTCTTCTATTGACATATGGCAACTTTAAGGTATTTTGAGCAACATTTTTTTTTTCACTTTTCATGTTATTAGCGCGGCTCGTGCTTTCTTCTTAAAATTTTTCAATTTTACCTTTGCCCTTTCAATTTTCGTTTTGCATTTTGCGAGGGCAAACTAGACATGAGGACTATTGCACACATGTCTTACTCTAATTGCATGACGCTAATTTTATTCACTAACAACTGTATATAAAAATAACCTCCATATAGTCATAAAAAATATTGATCTTATTTGGAAAAATTATAAATAATAAACTTACATTGTAATAGATTATTATTTTTCTAGATCTCATCTTAAGAAATATACTTCCACATAATCATAATTATTTATATGTTGCAAAAAATATATGCAATGTTAAATTAAAAGTTTAAGATAGAATAAAATATTTTTTAAAGTTTCTTAGGATAATAATTTATTCTTTTGAGTTGTTGCTAAATCATTGTATAATATTTATATAAATTATATTGAGAGAAAAACAATGAAGAGAATGCAAATGTTTAATATGATCTTTGCATATTCTCAATTGTATAAGATTAATGTAGTACATACTTTATCTCTTGGAAAAAAAGATAGCAAAGTTAAACCAATAATTTTTGTAACTACACATCTATTATGTTACAACCTCCTCGTAATAATAAAAATAGTTGGTACCAATATTATGACTATAGAGAGGATTTATTGTGCATGGTGTTTTGCACTAATGGTCACTTAAAGTAATAAATGTATATTCAAATAGTTTCATTATTTTCAAATGAATATATTGGAGAAATAGAATGAATTGAAGATCAAATTATAGTCATAAATGGAAAGAATCAATTTCAATAGAGATATTATTCCCAAACATCTAAAAACAATTATTGAAAGTGCAAGTAGACACCACAAGTTTCTGACAGTATCTTATAACCACCTTAAGTTTTAATTTTACATCAACTAATTATTTTTTTGTTAACTCTATTAGCCATTAAATAATCTAATATAAAAGGCTATCTTGCCTTTGGAGCCTTCCAAAATGTTGTTTTACCTTTTTCAATGAATTTAAGGGAAAAAAATTCTTTTAACTGAAATTTTTTAACAGTAACTAATAAAGTTAAAGAAAAAGTGACTGGTTGATAGAAAATTAAAACTTAAAATGATTTAAAATATTATTAGAAACTCACAGTAATTACTTACACTTTTGACATTTTTAAGGTAGTTGGGGGATAATTTCGTACTTAAAGAATATAATCATCATAATGTAAAAGCCTCACCTTAGAATTGATTTTAATAGTTCAACTGCGTTAATGATATTGCAGGTAATTTGATAGGTGCCACTCATGTGAGTCTACCCTGTAAATTATGGGATATATTAATAATTAATATTACTAATTACTCTATAAAAAAAAATTACTAATTACATCACAGCTCAAATAAAAAGTCTTCCATGCTTTCGGTGTATACTTTCATGTTAGTTGATTATTCATTGTTTGTATTTTTATTTTTACCTAATTGAGTAAAAGGTACACCTAATTATTATATAAAGAAACAAATAAATATTTTGAGATAACCTCTACGTTATATTACTTACAACCAATAAAATAATAAAAAATAAGTGACAAGCAAAGTCGATTATATGAGACCACTGCTATATTTTTGCTTTACTTCTGTTGCTTCTAAGTTATAAATGTAAATGAGGAAAACCATATTTCGGGTATACTCTGGGACTTTCTTTTGCCCGAAATTTGAGGCAGACATAATTTTAGTATTTGCAATAATTAATAACAAAGAGATAACTGTTTTATGTCTAGTCTCTTTCATTTATTGTCTGCCCATCATTTTTGTTTCTTTTTTAAATTTTAAATTTTTTTTTTTCAATGTATACATTGTATTATATATTAGGATCTTTTTTTTGGGGGGGGGGGTGGGGGGGGGGGGGGGACCATATTAGGATCATGTTAGAGACATATATTAAGAATATATTAATATAAAAATTTGAAAATAAATGCAGATTTTCTATTGCATGAGCTTTTAGGATATTCTGAACTTTCAACTTCATGATTTGTCTTTAACGTTGGTCTTTTGAGTTTTGACTATTTGGTTTGATTTATTTGTTAGTTAAAAAACTAATTTAACTTTTTTTTTGGTGCCATTTACTGCAACAAATGGTCTTCTTTTTTAGGGAAAAATAATGAATAAAAACGGTGCAAAATCCTTACCCTCTTGATTAATGTCAGTTTACATGAAAATTGGTTGCATTATTTGAATAAAATATGGGATGGCTAGATAAAATTATCCAAATTTTACTTTATTCAATTTATAAAAAAATTTATTGAATTTATTTTTCACTAACTAATAATCGTCACAAAAAAATTGAAACACAAAAACTTAAATAACTACATTTTATACAAAATAAATGTAAGTAATTTAGTGTTATTTATGATGAGAAATCTACTAAAACCTACTAAATCAATTATGTGATGGTGCGGCTTAAATATATAAAATTTACATTTAAATACTTGAAAGAAAATTAATTTTTATAATATACACGAAAAAAACTCAAAATCCTACTCATATTAATTGATAAGTATATGGTTTATCAGTATTTTATTAAATATATTGAGTAGTTCCCAATAAAACGTTGCCGATCGCAATGCAGTTTCTAAATTCTAACTTGGCATACAGACGTCCAAATAAAAGGTCTGGTAACATTTTTTTTTAATAGAAAGAATAATGTATTTTTTTGAGGATATATTTATCAAACTGCCCCTTATTTTGTCGGATTATGATTTTCTCTTAACTTTTTTTGTTGGGGGTGGTGGAGGGAATTTTCTTATAAGAATGGTTAGTGATTAATAAATTAAGAAGTAAAAATAATTAAAATCTTAGTTTTATACTATCGTTAAATTAAGGATAGATGATAAAAAATTTTAAAAACTCAAAAGAGTTTATATTATGAAAGAGTACTAATCTTATTTTATGTTTGCAGGAACATTGCATCATAATAATAATATTGATAATGATAAATTTCAATTTAGCCAAATAGAATGATAATTTTTAATTTATTCTTTTAAAATTATGAAAACTTTAATTTACTCTCTTCTATGATTAAGAAAATAAAAAGAAGTTATCAATGTGTTCCTCACTTGTCATGAAAAAAAAATTTAAAGTATTCATATTTTTAGAATAAATTGAAGATTATGATTTTAGGTAATTGAAGTTTACGTTAATAATGATAACAAGAGGCAATGATCTCGTACGCTGTACGAAAATAAACTGTAAATAATAGTGATCGAGAAAGGCGATCGCCTATTAAAGGATATGTGACAGGTGTTTCCACGTGGGAGTTGATTAAGTGGGCTCACAAAATTACGAGATCTGGGCCCATCGGCATGTGAGTCATGTCCCACTCAGAATTATCTTGGCTACCGTTGAGATTTCCCATCTTTGTTGGTCACGTAGCCATGATTCAGATTGATAGAGTCTAGTGATGGACACAATTTACGAAGTGTAAAAGTTGGTGTTGGCGGGTGATGAGACAAAAAACAGTGAAGGGCGTGATAATCGTTATCGGGTGAAACTCCAATGTTTAAGTCAAAAATTATATTTGCTTTTGCAAACAAGAAGAGAATTTAAAGAAATAATGAGAAGGGACTGCAAAGGATTCAAGATTTCGAGCTCTAAAGTACGTACTTAGTGATTTCGATGATGTATGCGACTTCGTGCATTAGACAGGGACTCCTTAATTAGAGTCGATTTCTATCTAAATTTGCTTTTCCTCACTTTTTATTTGTGGACTTTCTTTTCTGGTGGTAATAACTAAAAATTAATTCGATTATCTTCTTTATCTTGTATGGGTAGATAATTCTAACCTTATTATGATAAATCTTCTTTATCTTATAGGGATAGATAATTCTAATCCTATTATGATATATCTTCATCAATTTTGAGTTGAAAGATGAAAAGATCACCTTAACCCTAGTTCTCAGATCATATTGTTAGATATAGAGCCACCATGTTGATGAGAAGCTACATAGCATGGTGGTGTGTTAGAGATAGACATAATTTGTTCTTAAAACAAAAGTGCAAGAAGAACCAAGTTTTCGCACTCCAACTTGAGGGAATGATAGGAATAATTAAAAAAAAAACCCTTATGAATTAAGCCTATTATGATACGCATTTATGACATAGATCAAATCGTTATGTGATACACATATATATAATGATCAAGATCATTATCAAATGCACATTGTAAGGATTAAAACTATTAAGATAACATATACATACGGAAGAATCAAGAGTGTTATGTAATACATAAATGACTATTGTCACATACAAATTGACAAGAAGGTTACCTTTGAACATTATGTCATTCACTTATGATAAGAATCGTAACTATTATGTGTAAATATATATAGAAATGAATCACAAAATATTTTATTGATTATTTACTTCTATTAAATTTTGACTTTTTTTTTTATAAATTGGCTTATGGGCCACAACAAATTAATAAGACTGAATTTTATTTATTTCCTTAAAATCACGAACTTTGCAATGACATCTCAGTCAATGCATATAAATAAATATGTGAAGTAGTATTAAAAGGAGTCAGAACTACGGTGGCTTTCATTCAATTTACAACTAACTTTGAGAGTTGTAAAACATACCAGGGCCAACTATTAATTACTTGAACGTGGAAGCCAGAATATGTCATCATGGTATCAATTAAAATTTAAGAAAGGAGATGAGATTGCCACTGTACTAGTGTATTCTTTTTAAAAAAATATTTCTAGATGTTGAAAATTTAAGCTGCATATATAATCTGCTCTTTATCTTTTTGAGCCTTCAAGATGGTGCAAGAAATGGTTGGTGAACCATAAATTCATTGGTGAATTAATAAGTGCCCTATAAGATTTTTAAAGCAATGTGAAATTATCAGCCTAACACTTCTTGTTGTGCATATTGACTTTTTCTTAATTCATGTCATAGAAAAGGTCATATGATCTATTTGTGCACACATTTGATTTTAATAATAAATAAAAATTCATAAATTTAATTTATATTAAAAAAATTATATATTGTGTAATGTAAATTAAAATTCTCTTATAATTTAAACTTTTCTGAACAAAAATTCACGTGTTGATAAAGAGTCGATAAATAAAAAAAATTTATTCACATACTAACACTATATAATACATGAAATAAGATTTTTAATAATTTCAGAAAACTCATAAAACAATATGATTTAATTGATAATGTGTATAATATTTTCTCTCGGAGGATGTGAAATTATATGATTCAGATTCTGCAACGCAATTAATAGAGGACACCTCACACGTATAAGAAAGCTATTTATCAAAACTTAATATTTCAATAAAAACAAAGTTATGAAAATTAACTTTTAGCTTTTGCCCCTTTTCCTATAGTCTAAACAAAAACAGATGAAATGTAACTCTCAAGTGTCAAAGCAAAAGCAAGTTGTGTAATGAGAGTAAAGCTGTAAAAGCTGATGAACTGTCCTTTAATTTCTTCTCCTTGCTCGCACCATCACCATGCAATTGCAGTTGCAGCAGAGAGGCTCGTGATCCAAGAAGATTAGTACGATATATCACACAAAATGATCACTTTGGGAAAAACCAAAAAGACACACGACCTCTCTCCCTCTTTCTCTGTCCTTTTCTTTTTTTTTTATTTAAATTATAAATAGGAGCGGCTAATCCTTAATTCGCATGCAGCAATGCCTCCACATAAATATGTATACTTATATAAAGTCATTAAACAAAAAGAAATTTATTGACTTATTAAAGTAATGGATAAATTAAAAAAAAAAGTAATATATATATTTAAATGAAGTATTCTTTGTCCTATAATAAATTAGAGTTTATATTTTTTTTACTTTTTTGACTGATCTCCTATTTTAATAATTTAAAGACATATTTAATATACTGTATTATACTATGTGTATTACATTATTTAATAAGAGTATATTATATAAAGTTGTATTATATCAACATTGTATTATATTAATAATATATAATATTTGGTGTTACATCATATAATACAACTTTATATAATATACTCTTAACATTGTATTATATTAATAATATATAATATTTGGTGTTACATCATATTATATTATATATGAAAATGATATTATGTATATTTATTAATATTTTTATATTATTATTATATTACATTTACTGATTAAATTTAGAAATAAAAATAAAATAAATCACTGACCACCACGAACCATATTATGTTTATGTTCTGTGTTATTTTTGGTATTATTGAAATCCTCATTGGTGGAGGATTGCAATTGTATATGTTTCGTCGGAAATGGAGCTTTGGTTCTTTGTAATATTATAATATATATTATATTATGTTAAATATTTTAATATAGTCTTATTAAATAATATAATATTATAATAAAATTTAAAAATTTTAAAAATATAATATAAATTTATTGTTATATATTATAATATAAAAAGTTAAAAATTAGATGTAGAATATTTTATAAATGCGTTTTTGTATTAATTATCAATAGCTTTTGTTATAAATATAGCAAATATATATAGAGAAGAGACCTTAGGTTTGTTTAACTTGCCAAAATCTATATTATGATGTGTTGTAATGGACCATAATGCAACTTTCAAAATTGCCAGACATGAGTCAGTAATAAACTAATAAAAAATAGTAATATAATACTATGTTGCGCGGACCGCCAAATACACCAGAAGAAATCTCTTATTGAAAAATTATTATATATATGTGTGTGTATATAGAAAGATAGGGGGCTGGACGAGACCTTCTTGGGGAGACCATTTTTTTTTATCTTTTAGCTGCCTTCGCACGATATCCGCATTTTATCATCCGCACTTCAGAAATTGTGTGTGTGTGTACGCATACATACGTACGTACATACATACATACATATATTAATACATATATACATATATTTTTTTCTCTTCCCCCTCCTCCGTTTCAACGTTCATATTTAAAATTTTGTGGAAAATGTTTAATTTCAATGAAAATGACTAACATGTATAATTCATTTCTGTGACCCACGTGACATTAACTTCAGTCAAAATTCGTCATTTAAACCCCTCTAAATTCAGGTTTCTGTCGTTGTGGAAAGACTTTTGCTTTCACTAGCTAATATTGCATAAGAATTTTTATTCTATTTACTTAGGGCTCGATTTTGGATTTCGATGGTTGAAAAAATAAGTTGTTTTTATTGTGCATATGAAATAGATTACTAATTAAAATAATAGTTTAGTATTTAGTAAACTGTGTAATTAAGGTTGTAATAAATCTAAATAACAAAATACATATATTTAGTAAATTTTATCACGATTATACTGTCTCATTATAAAATAACCAAATAGAGATAATTTTAAATTTATCTTTTATTTATATATCAAGATCTATGAAAAGTAAGATCTAATTATTCTTTTGTTAAAAAAGCAACTTTGATGTAGGACATTATTTTACAATTCTATAATTTTTTTATTTAGGATTTTTTTATTTTAATTAGAGTCAATTATGGTACGTGTCTTAATCTTTATTTCTATTATAATTATGATTTAGTTTCCCTTTTTAAGTTAACTTAAGAAAATAGATTTCCTCTAATATAAATAAAAAGGTCTTGTTATTGTTTTCATAACTTCAGCTTCAATAATTCAATAAAATCCCCTTTTATAATTCTTTCTTGGATTATCTATCAAAATCTCTCTTGTAAAGTTATTTGGGTTAGAGTGTCATTTTTTCTCACTTTAAGCACTATCAACAATCTCAATGATCATTTGGGTTAGAACGAGATCTAATCACACTTCAATTAGAGCGTAAGCTAACCGAGTTGGCTTGATCCAATATTAGAACGATATCTAATTTTATCTACCCTATCAATTCCATTTCCGCTACCTCGCTCCATTAGCGAAAATAAAATTGGTAGGATAGATAATATCATTCTAGTATCGGACCAAGCCAACGCGATTAACTTAAACTCTAATCGAAGCGTGATTAGATCTTGTTCTAACCTAAATGACTCAATGAGATTTTAATAATGGTTAAAACGAGATTAAATAATACTCTAATTCAAAAAACTCTACAAGAGAGATTTTGATAAATAATACTAGAAGTAATTATAAAAGGGGGATTTTATTGAATTATTGAAGCTGAAGTTATGAAAACAATAACAAGACATCTTTATTTATAATAGAGGAAACATACTTCCTTAAATTAACTTAAAAATGAACTAGATTATAAATATAATAGAAATAAAAGAGTAAAAAACCTACCATAATTGACTCTGATTAAAATAGAAAATCCTAAAATAATAAAAATTCTAGAATCCTAAAATAATATCGTAGATCATTCTCCCCATCTCAAAAGAAACTTGTCCTCAAGTTTGTATACAGTCTGGAGGATAAAACTTGTAGTGTAAGACCAAATCATCTTGTAATTCCAACTTATGGTATTTCTCATCAATCTTTCTCAAAACTTTGACGAATCTATACTTCATCAATTTCCTTTGCTTATACATTCTTCAAGGTGATAAATACTTTTAAGAATGAACAACGATCAAATAACTCTTACCCTTCCCTGATTGTCGCTCTATGCGTTCTCTAATGAATTTCACATTTTCAATTAAATCTTCTTTAAGCACAATCTTCTTGTCTTCAGTGTGAATAGGTAGAACCATTTCAATTATTTCATCTTCTTCAACTTGATATTACTGCACAATAGATTGTATTATTAGGCTCAATGCTCAAATCAAGAGGAGGTTGTTCGTCTTCTTTAGAAAACTCAAATAGATCAATAACCTCATCATCCTCAACACTTGTCTTCTCCTCTAAGGTAAAATCATGTACATTCTCACAAAAATTGTCAAACTGAAGCTTTAAGTCAATAATAAATTGCATCTCAAATAAGTCTTCTTCCACAATATAGGTGAACTAGGCATCTCAAGTGAGTCTTCTTCCTTGACAATAGGTGAGCTCATTGGTACATTTTTAGGCACTTTCATAGAGTTGAGCAATTGCTTGACTAAAGCTTTATCGATTCTTTTAATCGCATCATCTAAGCTTCTTTGACTTTGCAACTCGAATTGCATGGTTAAATGAAATATATGTTGTAAAGTGTAGATAGTGATGTAGGCATCTTTTGTTGAATTTGTAAACTAAGCCTCTTAAAAAAATCTCGTAATTGCATCCATAAAATTGCTTAAACTTAGAAACATAATATGAAACTGATCTCGTACCTTGTTATACCAAACAATATCCAAGAGGAAGAAATCTCGATCTCAAGATTTGCTTCATACGAGTCCATGAAATAATTTTGAAAACAATAATCTACGCCTTTGCACTACTATTTCATCATTCTAAAGCACTCCCTGTTAATATAAAATCGACTATAATTAATACTTGATCATACATGGGCAATCTAATGATATACTTGTAATCAACCTTATCCAATCATGAAAGAAAATATTTAGGACTGTAATTTCCATCAAGCTTCTAAATCATTATGCCCTTTGAATATTTCAATTATGAATAAAACGCTGATGGCAAAACTGTAAATAAGGGTGAACTTTCGGGTTTGGTGTGGCTGGCAGTTGGTGGCCATGAACTGGTGTGGTGATGGTCGGATCTAGAAGATATAGTGGTGAGGAGCATGGTGGCTGAGTATTGGCTGGATTCGAGGTAATTTGGTTGAAAAACTGACTTGAAATAGTGGCGGCTTATAGTGGTTTATGGTAGTTTATGGCCGGCATTTGGTGACGATTGGTAATTGGTTTTGGATGTGTGGCGGCCGATGGTAAAGGGCAATGGTTTCGTAGCTGCAAGTGGCTGGAGAGCTGGCGGGGTTTGGGTGATTCACGGCAGCTGCACAGTTAGTTCATGCGGAGCTGGTCGAGTTTTGAACAATGGAGGTTGGCGAATTTGGTGGTGTTGTTGGCTAACGGCGGTGGATTTAGTGGTGGAGCCACAGGTTTTGGTGCTTTCGTGTGGTGGTTCTGGTGGTGGGAATCCTGTTTGATAGTTGGGATTTGGATGCTAGAAGAAGGTGATTCAGCTAGTTGCAGCAGCAGGTGTCGTCGATTGCTAGATTGTAGAGGAGTGACAGTTGGGTGTGGCGGCAAGGGTTTCAAAATTTGGGGATTCTTGAGTTTTTTTTTTTTACTTTTTTGGGTAAACAGTGAAGAAGCTTTGGGTTGATGGATTTGGATAGATGGATATGGTGGCTAGGGAAGTTGTGCAAATTGCACATATCTCTCTGACATCAACTGATGGAGGAGGGTAGTGGAAACATGAATGATAGGGTAAATAAAATTAGATATCATTTAACTACTTAACCAAGCTAATTCGAATAGCTTACACTCTAATTGAAACGTAATTAGATTTTATTTTAATTTAAATAATTCAATGAGATTTTAGTAGATAATTCTAAAACGATTAGTAATAGAGGTAACATACTTCTGTAAGTTAACTTAAAAAAGGAAACCAAATCATAATTATAATAAAAATAAAAGAGTCAAACACATATCATAATTGACTCTATTTAAAATAAAAAATAATAAAAATTCTAAAATCCTAAAATAATGTTCTATATCAAACTTCCTGTCTACTTTTAAAAATCACTTTCAAAATGAAGAATTTTTAAATAAGTAATTTTTTTTAATTACCAAATATAATTTTTGTTAAAAATTATGAAATAAGTTATTATGACATTTCAACTCCAATCCAAATGGAGCCATAAGCTATTTCATTAAATATTAAAATGAAAAAATCAGTTTCATAAAAGATATGATCAGACGATTTGAATTTAATATGGAAATGAATTTTTTAATTTATTGTGATTGGTAGCTACTTGTTCATAAATAATGCGCATTTATTCTTAATCATACACGGATTATAAGTGCATGTATGAAAAAGATTAGTAATACAAAATTTAGCTGTGAATCTAAATTCATGATCATGGGCTAAGCATGAGAGTTTTGATCAGAAATATGCTGTCGCACAAAACTTCTTGAACTCTATTGTCCAAACTACATTAATTGTTTTGTTAAAAAAAAAAAAAGAATAATAATAACTACATTAATTGTCGCCATTTTGATATTATAAATCAAGTCACTATCTGGGGAACAGTCAGCGAAAGCAAACATTCAAAACTTAGCTGTGCCGCGATTCTCTTGATCTATTCAGACATAATAGAGAATAATCATCATAAGGACAAAGTGTAAATTTCTCAATTTGAATTTTCAAGCAAATAATTCTTCACGCGTTTAAATGATGTTGATGGTGGAATCAATGCATTCATTTTCCACTGGGATTGAACAGTTGTTGTAGCGTGCAAACGGAGCTACTTTATCTAAAAAAATTTCAACTTTAATTCATTTGTTGTGGCCATGTTATTTTCTCTGGGTTTACATTTATTGTATTATTGAAAAACAGGTGTCCTATATTTCTGTATTGTTTTATTAAGACTGTTTGATGGAGAAATATTCACTTGTAATAAACAATAAAGAAAATGGTAATGTTTGTTCGGTTAAAAGTGTTTATGTTTTTGCAGAATTTGGTGATAACTTGCGTTAAATCAATCAGCGGCATGGGAATTAGGGGTGTCCATTGATTAAAGCATATTTGTGTACTGCAAATCACATCGGTCCCATTTGTTTAGACTGTATATTGGAGTTCAAAGTGCTTTTGGATGGGTAATTAATGTCCTTGTCTTCTATGTTTTTGATATTTGATTGATACCATAAAAGTACTTTAAATGACTTTCATTTTCATTTCATATGTGATTAATGTACTTGCCTCTTTAAATGATTTTCTTTGACATAATATCATAGAGAATAATTCTTGGACAAAGTACATAATCTTAGATAATCATTCTTAAGGTCGGACTCAATCCTTTACATTGTTGTAAAAAACGTACACACTTCTATACAACTCCTTTACAACTCGATAAATGACTATAATTTATAAAGTGTAGCATCTGCACTTAAGAGGAGCTTTAACTTTAACCATAAACTTACTAGTTCACTTTTGAGGATGAATTAGATAGGTTTCTATATGATATTGAAGTATGCATGATGTCCATATAATCTTCTCGCTTGACAAGATCAAACAAAAAAACTAATTTGCACATAACAGGGATGTTAAGAAAATAATTATATTTACCGAAAATAATTTTTAGATTAACTATATAGTTAATTATGATAACTCTCAACTCATAAACTACCTTTTTAGTAGCTAACCATATAAAACTTTCCTTATAATAATGATCACACATTATAATCGTATTATCAATCAAGATGTATAGATATAGACGAAACAAAGACCATTATAATATGTATATATATGACAAGAATCATTTTCATTATGACATGTCCATTATAGTAGATAAATATATGTAAGAAATTCTCAAATTATGGTGATTGGCTATGTTCATTTTTTATTTTATTCATATTCTGATTTAAATTATATTTTTGTTGCGTAATAAATTGATAAAAGTGAAATTTTAACTTTCTCATTATGCTTTTTTTTTAATATCTTCGCTTCCACAGTAGTAATAGATTTGAAATACTATTTTTCCCAGATTGAGGTGAAGATATTAGCATCACATTATTACCCTTTTTTTCTTTTCACCAAATCGACCATTACGAGCCAAATTCAAGACGATTATATCTTGTATTTTGATAAGAATTTGCCATTATGAATTTATGATGCTTAAATATGACAAGTATCATGACCAAAATTATAGTGATTGATTATGTGCCCTTTATCCATCTATATTATTGTATCAATTGGGCCGTTGAACCATGATGAATCAAAAAGAATAAAATTGCTACTTAGGCTTATAGCCCAATGGTACTTACGCCCTAACATACGTTGAGCGCATGAATTCAAGTTTCATAAGATTTAATTCCTTTGAATGAGGATAGATTTCTCTGAACATAGTAGTGGAAAGGGACTTTTGGGCTGTACCATACAAATGCCTGTATAGTATATGTGTGGTAGGAATATATATTATGATGTGGGGTTAATTTAGACACATGGTTGGTATATGTGTGGTAGGAATATATTTAGTCAGAAAGAAATGCTAGAATAATGCAACTTTCTGGCCGTAGCTGTGCGTGGCTTGTTCAAGAAAAGGAGAGTGTGAGTAAATACTCATTGATTTGCCGTGCTGTGTGGGACATTGAATTGGCAAACACCCATCGGCTCTTCACGCTCGTTTTTGGCCTGATAAGTGATGCTGTTTCTTTCAATCTTTTGCCTTTTAACTTTGATGTCCCACAACTCACATGCACATGCCCGCACGCGCCGCGCACAGGTGAGATGAGATTTTTGCAATATGAAACATAAATCTTTTCAATCTATAACACAAAATCTATTAAATAATGCTACACATTTTAAACGTATGTAAAATAATATGACATTCATTTATTAAATAATATAATAATAAAATTATTTTACTTAGATTTTATATAAAATTATTGATTATTCAATAAATGATATATCACATGTTTCGAGAAAGTAATGGTGCTGCAAAAATGATGGTTAGAGTGGGTTCTAAAGTGGATGATTTTATCTCGAGGGATGCTGCTCCTGTTGAGATTTTATCTTTTCTTTATGGAGATGCTCATGGCCTTCAATCCTTCTGGTTTTATTAAGCGACGTTTTTGTCAGATTTTGCATTTGTTGTTGCTGCGCATTGATCTTTTGTTTTGTTTTTTTTTTCTACTTTTTTTTTTATCGTTTTGGTTAGATTCTTTATACCCCGTAAATTATAAACTCTTTTAAATATGATTGATAATTTTTTTCTTGCTTCAAAAATGTTATAAAAAAATAATAATAATAATAACACATCACATACTAGATGCCGTATCATTTAGGATGAAATTTAAGATATCTAAAAGTTACTCAAACCTATAATATAGTGTTTTCGTCTGATTTTTGTTCAGCTAAAAAAATATTATAGAGCTTGTTTTTGTGAGGTGACTTTCTGAATAGTAGAGATTGATTCACCTTAGAATAGTTTTCTAGGATGAATAAAAATGAGACAGCTCTGAAAGTAAGAGAAAATGACTGTTAGAGGTGACGCCAGTGATGGCAGGCAACGTTACTTTAACAGTCCAATCAAGTAAGTATTGAAAAGAGGATGAGTATAAAAAAAACCTTAAAATAAGTGAAAATTTGAGAGTTCAGGGAAAGGAACTTAACTTGACTTGTTGAGAGTAACTTAACCTTTTATAGGGAGCGCACATAAAGACATATTAGCATCTTGTTGGACATAAGGTAAGTTGTAATAACCTATTTTCCTTCTTAGGTAGGGGTTGTTGGGTAATTTAATTATTCAACTTGAGCTCTTTAACATCTTTAGCATCTTTAGCACTAGACACGTGTCAACAGTGAATTGTTCCAATGACACCATATTCTAATATTTGATTGGCTATTTCAAATGAGCAAATTGGATTGAAAAAGCTATTGATTTTAGGTAATTTTTATTTTATATGCATATAAAATACACCTCCCTTATATGAACAATATATATATAAAACTCACATATTATTTATGTAAAAAAAATATATCTTATGAAAATTCTTAATTTTATTGAGGTTGGCCAAGATAATAGCCGAGTCGATTCCCTTTTCTCACTTTTGGTGCATATGACTTTTAAAGAGATATTTTATGATGGTACTGGACCATATCATGCTCACGTGTAGCGATTTTGGTGAAGAAGCTATCACTGTCACAGTAGTCCTTTATTCACATGTGGCAAACTTAAGTTACTTTGGAAACATTTTCTGTACTTTTCAAGGTTTAGGGTGGCTCGTGCTCTTTTTTTTTTTTTTTTTTCTTATTTTGCCTTACCCTTTCAATTTCCTCTTCACACTTTGTAAGGGTATATCAAACCTAAAGACTATTGTACACATGTCACACTCTAATTATATGGTCCAAATTTTACCACCCATACACAATAATAAATTATATATGAAAATCTTTTGTTGATAAAAGATCAGTCGCAATATGCTTGGAGCGAGTTGATATCATGTGAATTGTCCTATTAGTTTTGGATAATTTTGTGTGGAATTTGTATCATTGTTGGCAAGGAATGAAGCAACGAATAGTTTAGTTCTATAAACAATGATGGATCTTGTATCATTAATCAATAATAATGATGATTACTTAACCAAATTTCAAACAACAAATAAGCTTGAATTTAATCATGCATGCATGTTGTACTTATATTACCAATATAGAATTGGGGTGAGTGCTTACCAAACATAATAGATAAATATCTCACTTTTTTTTTAAAATTCTAAATTAATTTTTAACTTCTATCTCTCTTTTTAAATACTTGGCCACTTCCTGTGGTCTTTAACGATGCAGAGGTTGAAAAATAGACAAACAAAAGTTTTTAAATAATGAAGTTTTATTTGAATTAACAAAGCTAAGGTTTTGGGCCCCTTTATATAATAACTGTAAATATCGTGAATTTACCATAGTAGGCAAATTTAAAATATTATTTCATAATAAAATTCTCTTAATCTAAATAAAAAATTTGAAACAAACTGCACTAAGTATGATATTTAGAAAAAAGGATAAAAATCCTTAAGAAATAGGAAAAATCGAAAAACTAAAAAATTATTAGGAAAGAAGCAAAATATTTGACTTGACCACATGGTAGAACAATACAAGCATTCATCTCGGCCACAAGTTTCGAAAGAGTACATTATATGCTTAAAATGAACATCTGTAGTTCAAGTTATGCTTTTCGGAAGGTACCCTACTCGTTTTACATAACTATGCTATATTAGGTCCCCACAATTTGAAAAAGAGCTCGTCCTTAAATTTGGCTCGTACAAGCCTCATTATTTGGATAATATTCAAATAGGTCAGCCACATTAAATATGTAAGAGATATTCCAGTTGTCTATAGCTGACGAACATAAGCATTGTGATTAATCTTCCGTGCCACACGAAATGAATCATACTTCCACTTCTCCAACTTTGCCTGAATACCAAGAAAATGACTTCGCCGCAGATGAGCCATCACTAAATCACCTTTCTAAAATACCTTCTTGCGTCGATGCTTGTCTGCATTAGCCTTGTATTTAGTACTGGCAAGCTCCAACTGAGCTTGTACTTCGACATGAATCTGCAGAGCCTTCTCTACCTCATTATCCGCTGCTTTGCTTTTTTCTCCAGTTACTGGTGGCATAACAACCAGATCACAAACATGGCATAGGAAACAAGAGTAGACAATCTCAAAATGGATCTTGTCAATAGATCGATTCACCTTACTGTTGTAAAGAAACTTGACTTGAGGCAAGGCAACTTTCCAGTTCCATTGCTTGTCACCATAAGCACAGTGCAATGTATTGCCTAAAGTGTAATTGATCACCTTTGTTTGACTGTTTATCTGTGGATGAAAAGCACTGCTAAATTGCAACTGTATGCCGAAATTATCCCAGAGATGACGCCAAAACTTACTAATGGATTTCACATCCTTGTTAGAAATTATAGTCTTTTGAACACCATGCAAATACACTACCTCCTGAAAGAATAAATGGGTAACTAAAGCATCATCTTCGGTCCTCTTACAAGCAAAAAAATGCGCTATCTTCGTAAACATATCGATCACAACCAGTATAGAATCTCGACCAGTCCTTGAACACATTAACCCCAATATAAAATCCATGGTCAAATCCAACCAAATATCTTTCATAATAAGCAATGGCATGTATAATCCCGTGTTCTGTACATGTCCCTTGCCATCTTAGCAAATTCGACACATTTGCACAATCTTTCAACATCCTTATTCAATTGCGCCCAATAATATTGCTCGTTCACAAGCGTCTTGGTTTTATCTCAACCAATATGTCCGCCCGATCCTCCTCCATAGAACTCACTGATAATCTTCTCCTTTTGGAAACCTCGAGGCACATATAGCTGATTAGCTTTAAAGAGATACCTATCTTGAATGAAGAAATTTTCCATATTTTGATGATTAATGCACCGATCTCAAATATTGGCTAAGTCTTTATCTTCAGCATACAACTCCTTCAAGCATTCAAAATTAGTAACTTCATTGACTAGAGTTACTAGTAAGGTTAGTTGCTCAGTGAGTGCATCCACCACTTTGTTATGCTGCCTTGATTTGTGCTTCACAATAAAAGTGAATTTTTGCACATAGCTCGACCATCTCACATGCATCTTGCTCAAATTTGCTAGCAGTTAAAGTACTTCAATTTTTGATGGTTACTTTAAGCACAAATTTCTTCTAAATCAAGTAATGCTTCCATGACTTTAACACCCTAAGGATCGCATAGAACTCTTAATCGTAAGTGAAATACTAGCTATGTAACCAAAGAGAGGGGTGAATTGAGTTAAAAAAAATTAAGCAAATAAAATCACACAACAATTCAAAACAATGCCTTAATAAAATTAATAACAATAATTTTAACAACAAATAAAATTAAAGGGATAAGGGAAGAGAGAGCAAACATGATTTTTTTACGTAGTTCGACAAACTTCGCCTACGTTCACGCCTTTAAGTACACCAAGCTTGAGGATTCTACTATTTAAGCCTTTACAACTCAAGGCTTTAAGATCTTACAATTAACTTCTAAATTGTCAATAAACCTTTACAATCTTAAGATGAATCCTTCACTTTTTACCCAAACGTTTCCCACACTTACAATCACTCAACCTTTGATATTGAAATGATGAATACAAAGAAATACACACTCCCAACTAAATATAACCAAATGGTAGCCCAAATATGTGTATGTGTACAAGATGAAAGCTTAGAGATCTTTTGAATACATATAAATATTGCCAAGATCATTTAACATCACTTGCAACGGTGTCTTCTTCGGTTATTTATAGATAGAGTCACAAAATTATTGACTTTTCGATCATAACTGGTTTTCCGTTTATTCTAATCGGATTATCATTTGAGTTTACCATTGTAGCTGAAATTTAAATTTGTAATTGGTATGCCATTTGATTCCAGAAAGCTCAATTGATATAATTGGTTTACTGTTTATTGGTAATCATTTTTCCGTTTGATTCTAGAGAGCTGAATTGATATAATGGTTTACAGTTTATTGGTAACCGGCATGCCGTTTGATCAGAGAGTTCAATTTAGATAACTGATTTTCCATTTAGCATATTCAGTTGGCCCGTCGTCTCTAGTAAGCACATTTTCTGAATCTGATTTGCCGGTTTTCTTAAGCAGGATGCCATTTATCAATAAAATCTGGTTTTATATAGAAAATATCTTACAAAAGCTCACTTTTACTTAGAATATGAAATCACATCCTCATATTATAATTTTCCTTTAAAAAATATGAAGAAAATATTTTAAGAACTTTGAGAAATCATCATTCATTTTTTTGTTTTAAAAACATAATAAGTATTTCTAATATTACCCATTAGGTCGTGGTTTGTTATCATCAAAATCAAAATGCTATATAGTCATATAGGCTAATAGTAAGTAGACTACTTTTATTGTGCTTCATTCAACTCCTGAATCATATACTTAATTGGTTGCCTTACTTAAGAAAGAACATCCCCAATACCTTTTTCAGAAGCATCGCACTTGACCTCAAATAACTTGTCGAAATTTGGCAAGACTAATATAGGAACAATAAACAACGCTCCTTTCACAAAGCAAAACTCGCTTTTTGCTCCTTTCCATACTTGCACTTGCCTTTCTTCAAGCACTCTATAATAGGTACGATTATAGTGCTAAAACCACGAATGAATCTCCTATAGAACTTTGCCAGCCCATGAAAACTCGTGATTTCATCTATAATCTTGAGCATAGGATTTTCTAATATTATTTTGGAAGCTTATTATCATTGACGAGTATGAGTTGGCAATGATGGTGGTGTAAATGGTAATGTGGACTGTGATGGTAAGATTTGATGTAATGGGGGTGGTAGTACAGTCAGTAATATAGGCTATGAAGAAGCTCATTCTGCTAGAGTTATAAGAATCAGTAACAAGTGGAGATGACAACTCACAAGCGCATATAGAAGAAATACCTAGGGAAATGCTCTTAGCCATTGCATGAATTATTTGATTTTATTGTGAAACGACATATGGGGTGTTGTTATTAACACATGGGGTAGGATTTACAACATGGTAAGGCAGGGTGAAAGTTAACAGACCTTGAGTAGTAGAGATAGAAAGGCCTCAATAATTAAAACTATATGATGAAACTCTTATGAAGTGGGGATTAAATGACTCGAATGGAATTTTTTTTTATTAAAATGAACATGTTAAATATAAAAGGACGAGGTAAAGGGATTAAGACATTTATAGGCATTTAAGAGGAAGGGTAACCTAAAAAGGCACACAGTTAGGAACGATGTTCAAGTTTATTGGTGGTGTATGGTTTTAATGAAGGAAAACATTAGCACCCAAAGACTCGAAGTTTAAAGTAGTTTGGCTACACCCCAAAAAAGTTTTTCAAAATGTGAGGTACTTTGAAGGGCAAATGTGGGGAGATGGTTTATTAGATGAACATACATTTAGGAAGGATGGGTCTAAAAGGCTAAGATCAAGATGCTCGTTGAAGAAAAGTGAGACCAATTTCGTGAATGTGTTGATGCTTATGTTCTGCAATTCTATTATGTTGGAGGGCATGTGGGGGGTGGTTGGGTGGGTTATCCCGTGTAAGGCAAAAAGTCCTTTTAGTTTGATATATTCTCCTCCCTCGTCATTAGAGTAAATAGATGTGGTGAATGTTTTAAAGAATTTTCAAAAAGTTCTTTAAATTTAAGATAGATAAAAGCATCAGATTTAAGACGCAATGGATATAACGATACATATTTGGTAAAATAGTCTACAAAGATAATGTAAAAACGATATCAATCAATGGACTCAATTGGTGCTGGACCCTGAACATCTGTGTAAACTAGATCCAAAGAACCTTTACTAGATAAAGTTGACACCCCAATAGAAGTCTAAGGCTTTTATTATAAGAATACGAAACACATGAATTTAAAGAATAACTAGTTGATGTAGGTAGAAGAGACTACTTATTAAGAAGAAATTAAGGGACTGAAGATAAATGATGGCTAAGATGGTGATGTCAATCATAAGCTGAAAGTTGAACACCCATAAAAGCCACTAGTTTATTATTTAATATGCCATGTAAGATCATCAGCCACTCATAGGTATTATTTAGACCTTGTAGAAGAGTCGCCTTTGTGCTCAGATCCGTCACAAAAAAAAATGATTAGGTGAGAATTTAATAGAAGTGTTATTGGTCTTACAAAATTGAGAGACAAAAATTCGGTTCCGTTTTATGGAAGGAACACAAAGAACATTGTTTGAAGAGAATAAGTGCAAGGGTGAAGAGAGTTAGGTGGTCCCAACATGTGTGATTGGTAAGACAGAACCATCACCTAAAACAACATCATCAAGACCCTCATGTTCTAAATGCAAGGAAAGCTTTTACAAGTCAGCAGTAATGTAATGAGAACTACGGGTATCAAGTATCCAATTTGTAGTTTCACTAGTGTTGGAGGAAGATGTCCAATTGGCAGTAGGTTCAGTTTTCGAAGTAGGCTTAAGTTTTGGACATCGCTTTGTGTATGCCTCATTTGATTAAAAAATTGGCATTTGACTTTAGAATAGACAGGTTTGCCATTGTAATTCCTTTGCGAGAATTGTTAGAATGTTGAGGTTGTTTATAGTTGCCACGATACTATTGCTAATCACTGTTCTTATAGTTTTTGCCATTTTTGGGACCTTTGTTACGGTTCTAGTTGGCCGTCATAGGGGAGGAGCAGACTTTTATTTCAAATAGTCCTCAAACTCCACAAGTTTATTACAGAGACCTTAAAAGAAATAGGTTGTCCTCACACACAAATAGATGATGAAATTTCCTTAAAGTCAATACTAAGAGCATTTAAGTAGTGGAGAACAATATCATTTTCTTCACATAGAGCACTAATTAATGCCAATTGTTCAGCAGTGCTTTTGATGGTTTGAAGAAATTTAGACATAGCTTTGGTACCTTGATAAGACAAAAAAAGTTTTTCTTTCAAAGACATAATGCCTTATCTCGACCTATTGGTATAAAGGCGGCCAAGATTGTGTCGAACGTCTCTTGCACTTGAGGAAAAAGCAATATATGACATGATAGATTCAAAAGAGAGGCAAAAAAAAAAAAAAAAAAAGCATGAAAAATAAGTTGACCTTGTCGAATCCAATGAATTTAATTAAGACTTGTAGATGTTGGGCAAGGCGGTGTGCCATCTGAATATCACATCAAGTTATAGCTAAGGAGAAGGGAATTGAACTGAGTCCAAGAGGGATAATTTGTGGAGTTAGTTTCAAGGGAAGTTGGGCTACGACATTGATAGAGATTAAAGGGTAAGGTAATGGGTGGAAAGGTGGTTTGGGTACTTTTAATAATTTCGTCAGCTATGGGAACAAATTGTGGTTTCTCTTTAGAGAAATAAGCGCTTTAACACCATAAAATAATTATGCAATACGGCTATTATGTGTTTAATAACTTGAATTATTTCATTGATTTCTTTATTAATTTATACAAGACTACAATGGATAGTTAATCGACTAATAATAACATAAAACGAAGGGCATATATGTAATTTACAACTGAAAGTGAACCATGAATATTACGATTAATTCTTATTGGAAATAAAAGATTTGTGCTAATTCAAAGGTGGCTAACTGTGGCTTCCATGATTCTTTAGTTAATTGCATGGAAATAGACAAACCTTTCTCATCATTCCTTTCGTTTCAATAATTTGGTGTAACATTCAAAATGGTAATGGCCAAATTTGTCACATTTGTAGAACTTTATTTTGGATTTTTCAAATTGTTGATCATGAATTGTCCCCTAGCCTTGACAATTTGACTGATCATTGTCGCTGTCAGTTTTGAGATTTTGTCTACCACCATCTCCGTTAATACGACCTTATTTTTCTTTACCTTTACCTCTACTATTGCCTTTGTAATTTGAAGATTCAGCAAATGTGGATTCCTTTAAAGCTTGTTCATCTGTGATTGTGCCACGATTTATAATCTGCTCATGAACTACGAACGAGCTTTGAAGTTCTTTAAATGAAAGAGAATCTATATCTTTAGATTATTCAATTGAACAGACAAATAATTATATTTTTAGGCCATAGAACGCAAAATCTTAAAAATAATAGCAGTAAAAACAATGGTAGTATCTTCCTTGACCTTACTGTAAAATCACTTGTTATTTGCTATTTCCCCAGCTTTTTTACAATAATTGGCGACTGACTTGCTATCTTTCATCTGTAAAGTCTCAAAATTCCTTCTTATAGCTTGAAGTTGTGCACGCTTCACTCTTGACGAGCCTTAATGTTTCTTTGCGAAGATTTGTCTCGATAATAAAGTGATTGATTGCTTGAAAATAATAGTTCTTTGTCTTCAACTCCTTTAACTTTAATCCTTTTATTTATGACTTTTGTACGTTTGTGATACAGATTAGGAATCCTTATCATAGATGAATCTGTTTCCTTATTGTCTAAAGTTTAATGTAGTGTAAAACTTAGTTTTTCCCATTTTCTTTTTATGGTTTAGGGGAAGTTCTAGTAGTATAAATAACTCTACCTTGTAGCATTTGAAGGTAGATTTATCCTCAATAATATTTTCAACTTTCAATGCTTTGTGTGAGTTTTTAAGCTTAGTTTATTCTCGATATTTTGTGAAATCAATGAGTCTTAATCACAATAGATTCATGATATCTTTCGAATCAACGTAAATTTAGACAGTTCTTTTATTTTAATATTCCCAAGAATCAAATGAATATTAAAACATTAAACTTCTACTACAGTAATTTAGTACCAAAGATAAAAGCCTGGTTCTTAACTGTTCCCAACACCTACATTTTTTTTCCCTAAACCAAAAATTAAGTCATAAAAAGTAGAAGCCAAACTGTTGTATAGCACCGTACTAGCCGTTGTTTACAGTAGCCGGTAAAGAGTTTCCATTGCTAATTTGTCCACATCCACCACCATCTGAATCAGAAACAGTCACCAACTAGATCGCCAACTATATCTTATTTATTAAACACTCCTTTTTGCCAGTTCAATTACCAGAAATCGACCAAATAGCCACGATTATTACTGCTTTTAGTCATCACTTTCCCCTGCCCATTGGCCAGCACACCACCATCAATCAACTCCTTTCTACCAACTCAATCTTCCTAACTATTTGATTGACACTAAAAATTGTATATTTAATAAGGATAAAATTATTAGTTTTTCACTTTTTGTGTCGATTAATATGCTCATTATTTCTAAATTATTTTAATACTCCCCAAATATATTTTATGTTAAATTAATTTACAATATATTAATTTTTATCTTGTAAATATTTTTTAGGAATAAAGATGGAATTGGAATTAAAAGTGGAAACAAAGAAGGACAGCTGGAGCAATTTTGAATTCGTTAATCGAGGAGATGTTATTAAAAAAAGAAAAAAGAAAAAAAAAGGATTGGCAAGCATGTTGGTGATGGTGAGGAGACCATCACGTCTCTTGACCATCACACAATTCAATATATGTATAAAATATAAAAATAAAATAAAATATTAATATTAATAAAAGAAAAGAAAAGAAGATGATTCTCTTGCCTATAAAAGGCAAGGGGATGCAAGCGAAAGAGGGAGGGATCCGAGTTCTGAGAGAGAGTGATAGCCAAGGGTGTAGCTGAAGAATTTTTTTCTTTTCTTTTTGTTTGTATCAATTTTCTTTATAATATATTTCAAAAAGTTTATAAAAAAAAAGAGTGTTGTGTTTTCTTTCAATATGAGTGGCTAATTTTATTAAGCTGAGGTGAAGGGTGAAGCTCAATGTTTCAAACTATTAAATTTATTATTTTCTCAACTGAGTTTTGAAGTTTATTTTATTCTCTTCTAGTTATTTTTATGTCATGTTAATTTATAAATTTCTTTGGATTTGTATGGTATTTTGACATAATGTCGACACATTAATATAGTGTGGTACATTAGGTACTTTATTCCATATTTATCCACACACATAGAATTAAATGATATAATAATTAACTGGTAAAAGTGAGGCAAAATATAAATGAGAGAATATTAAAATTATAGTTTGAATACTGAGAGTGGATCCCGTAACCTTATCATATTTTTAAATTATTTTTAAATAATTTATCTTCCCACAATTAATTTTTTTTGTTTAACAAATTGACAACTAGATTTTAAAATTCCATGTGGCTCGACCCCGAACTCACCAGATTATATTATAAGTAGATCCTCTTATATTTGGGAGTAATATATTTTTGAGTAATACACTTTTGAGTCGTGTCAAATTTTTGGAGCCGTTGCCGGAGAATTTTCTAAATTTGGTGTTAGTTTATCTTTACTTTATTTTTATTTTTATTTTATTATTTTTTTCGTTACTATCTTTCCGTGATTCTATTTTATTCTCTTTTTGCAAAACTTCTGTTAGCATCCCTCTTCTTTTCAAACCTTAACATTATCCATAAAATTTGTGAGAAACTTCATTTTAACCCAAAAACCTTTGCAAATCAGTCCCCAAATCGAATTTATTTATTTAAATTTCTGTAATTTACCTTCCGCATTTATTTTAAATGGTCGGTTCTACTGCCTAACTGTTATTTAAATTTTGTTAATTTATGTATTTTTGTTTATATGGTCGGTTCTACCGCATACCATTTTAATTTTAATTTGTTTATTATTGTACATTAATTAATTTAATTTTATGTTTTATTATATGACTGGTTTTAAAATACCGCCTAAACTGCTTCTTTTAATTTCTTTGTTTATGGCTGGTTTCACCGTCTAATTTATTTATTTTATTTATTTTTCAGTTTGTTTATTTTTATTTCGCATTTTTGCTTATTTAATTTCCAGTTTATTTTTATTTTCTGCAATTTTCATTTAGCGTTTTATACATCATTGGTTTAGTACACATCATTAGCATTGCATGCGTCGTTGGTCTCGTACAAATAGTGGTAGATTAATTAGAAGAGTACTTTCACCACCCTTAGATATGGCTGACATAGGAGCTGAAAATTTTTCGGAGCACGAAAATGACCAAGCCTTGCAAAATCTTCATGAACAACCTATGACTCTTAGAGACTTCATGCATCCTACTAGAACAGGGTCACCATCATGCATAGTTTTCCCTCCTGATGCATCACGTTTTAATTTCAAATCTAGTATCATTCAACTTCTTCCTACTTTTCATGGTTTTGAGTATGAAAATCCATATTTGCATTTAAGGAAATTTGAGGAAGTCTATAACACATGTACTGATCAAAATTGTAGCATGAATATAATCAGGCTTAAGGTTTTTCCTTTCTCATTAAAGGATAAAACTAAAACTTGGCTATAAAATCTTAGATCAGGATCCATCAGAACTTGGGATGAAATGCAAGCACAATTTTTGAAAAAATTCTTTCCACCCCACAGAACAAATTCTTTCAAAAGACAAATCACCACTTTCACTCAAAAACCAGGAGAAACACTCTACCAATATTGGAATAGGTTTAAAGAACTACTTAACATTTGCCTACACCATGGTTTTGAACCATGGAGATTAATGTATTATTTTTACGAGGGATTAACATTCGAAGGTTGACAAGTCGTTGAAATGATGTGTAATGGTGAGTTTAGGGATATAAGTCCTGAAGATGCATTAGACTATATTGACTATATAGTAGAGAATGCACAACATTGGGATACAGTTGGTTCTTATGAGTCATCAAGTAAACCTCAGCCATCTCTATCTGGTGGAGGCATGCATAATAGGGTTGGCAGAAAAGCCCGGGTCGGCCTAGGCCTGCGGCTTGAAATTATGGATAAGGGCTCATAATTAATAAAGCCCATAACATATGGGATCAATCAAGGGCCTAAATGAAAAGCCTGGGCTTAAGCCCGGACTTTATAATAAATAATATATATTTAAAAAAATTGTATAATATATTATCAAATTGAAATAAAAAAATCGGGCAAAGGGCAAAGGGCAAAGGTTTTGTCACAAAATCCCTAAATCGGTAAATCCCTCTATTCGTGTTACGTGAGCACCATTTCGTGAGTAGTGAGCACCCTGACAAAATCTCACTCACTATCATGGCGTCACCGTGCCGGCGTCTCACTATTCTTGCCGCCGATAGCCAACAGCAGCGAGCATCTCCAGATTCCAGCAGCGTCCAGCCAACATCAGCCATTAGCGAACCACCGTCTAGCAGCAGCAGCAACAGCAACGAGCATCTCCTGCGTAAGGCGTAACCCACCGCCCAGCCACCCACTGCCCAGCCACCCACCGCCCATTCACCCACCGTCCAGCCACCCAGCAAGGCAGCAACAGCTTCTCCCCCGTGTCGCAGCAGTGCCTCGCAGCAATTTCCATAAACATTGGTAAGCATTTTTTTGTGTCCTCAATTTCTTGATCTTTTCTTTGTCCCTTTCAATGATCTGGGTAATGCTACATTTGATCTTTTCAAAGTGGACTCTTTTTGATCTGTTTGTTGTTCTAAATTTTGTAATGACAGAATTGATTAGATAATGAGAGTTCATCTAAATTTGGATAAGTTCAATTTTCGTTGAAAGCAAAATAGGAGTTTGCAACTTTGTATTTGTTCAATAAAAGTTTTAAGTTACTGAAATGGAATGACACAGATCAACACATATCTTTACATGCTTGATTTTTTTTTTAAAACAAGCGTCTAACTTTCTCTTTTTTCTTCAATAAATTCTTTCGTTAATTAGTAATAACTTAATTAATAAACAATCATTTGGTGATTTCCAGTGATAATTTAATTCACAATTACGAATCATTACAAGATTACAATATGTACATGTCCAATCGAGCTCTCATGATATAATAAGCCGCGTTGTCGGGTATGATCATGATCATGCTATTATTTTTGCAGAGTGTTTATATTATAATTGCAGAGTGTTTATATTTCTCAATGCTATTTAATTTCCATATTCATATTATTTTTCTCAGCCTGTATTAAGGTGATGTCTCCATTGTATAGATACTGACATATTCAATTATTCAATTGTATGGAGTTCTGGACATTGTAAATTTGTTGTCCTGTCACTCCTGTGCTTGTAAATGCAGTATGCGTTTACTGCATTTACACTTAGCTTAATTAATTTATTAATTTAATATTTTATCTCCTTTAATTTTTTATAGGTTTATAATGGAAAATGTTTCTGAATCTTCTAATTTGCCTTCAAATCCATATGTGGAGTCGGAAAATGTTCAAGAAGAAATGCAGAGTGATAAAAAAAGAAAATAGAGGGTTGTTTCAAATTGTTGGGACCATTTCACAAAACTAAATGTTGGTAGTGTAGCAAAGGCAAAATGCAATCATTGTGGAATGATTCTTTCTTGTGGATCGGGAACCAGTCATTTGAATAGACATACTAGACAAATTCATGGTTTTAATCAACCGACAATTGAAGAAGTTTTTGAGAATAAGCAACACTTGGTGAAAACCGAAAGTGGTGAGCTTGGAATTCAGAAATTTGATCCATTGGTTGCATGTAAAAAACTTACAACAGTTGTTGTTAAACATGAGCTTCCTCTTAGATTTGTGGAGTATGAGTAATTTAGAGATTTTGTTGATTATTGCAATCCATTGGTGAAGCATATGTCTAGAAACACTTTAAAGAGTGAGATCTTTAAGATATATAATGTTGAAAAGGGGAAGGCAATGAATTTGTTGGAGATTAATAATAGTAGGGTGGCAATTACTACAGACGTGTGGACGACTTGTAATCAAAAGAAAGGTTATATGGTTGTTACAGGACATTTCATTGACAACTCTTAGCATTTGCAAAGTCGAATTCTAAGGTATTTTTACTTTATTAAATATTAAAATTTTGTATTTAAATTTGTATAGTATAGGCACTTTATTAAATTTAAAAATTATTTATTTAATTTTTTTGTAACTTGGCATAATTTTTATTATTTTTTTGAATGAACAAATTTATATATGTGCAAGCCCCACGTACAGCTAATTGTATTTCCCAAATTTTGGTGAAGTGTTTGATGGATTGGAATCTAGATAGAAAGTTATCCACAGTTACTTTGGATAATTGTTCAACTAATGATGCGATGGTTGAAAGATTAAAGGGATTGTTGTCAACTGAGTCAATGATATTGAGTGGTAATTTTTTTCATATGAGGTGTGCAGCTCATATTTTGAATTTAATTGTGAAGTATGGGTTGTCAGTGATTGAGAGTGGTATTACACGTGTTAGAGACAATGTGTTTTATTGGAGTTCATCGCCAAAACGGGTGGAAAAGTTTGAGTTGGCATGTCGTCAAATGCAAATTGATGTGAAAAAGTTGGGGCTTGATTGTCCAACTAGATGGAATTCGACTTTTACGATGCTGGAACTAGCAGTGAAGTACAAAAGTGTTTTTTCTCGACTGCAAACACTTGAGCCACAATACAAGTGTTTGCCCAGTAGTGAGGAATGGGAGTCGACTAAGCAAATGCTAGATTATTTGAGGCCTTTTTCAAGGTTGACTGAGATGTTTTCGAGTACAACATACCCCACTACTAATATATTTTTTTCCATTGGTTTGTAAAATGAGGATTGCATTGAAGGGGTGGCAAACATCAGATGTTCATGCTGTTAAGAATATGGCGGATAACATGATTGGAAAATTTTTGAAGTATTGGGATGAGATTAGTGGGGTATTGGTCATGGCTGTTATTCTTGATCCGAGATACAAGATGGTGTTGATTAATTATTATTATCCGAAGATTTATGTAGTCGGCCTTGAAAATCAACTTAAGAGAGTACGAGAGCTTTGTGATGAAATGATGAATTATTATGAGACCAAATCCGCAACTAAGAGATACGGTGTTGTTGGTGAGTCTTCTACCGCACTTGTTGTTCCTTCCGACTGGGGATGGCAATGGGCACCGCCCGCAGCGGGTTTGCCATTACCAAACCCAAACTCGCACAAAATTTAAATTACCAAACCCACCCGCAACCCGCAGCGGGTTTTAACAATTATTTTTTGCGGGTTTCCGTATTTAAAATAAAAAATGTTTAATATATAAATTTATAATAATAACCTCAAATTTCAGATAACATACTCAATTTTATATTTAAACAATGTAAAAAAAATTAAAATTTCAATATCAATCCAGCACAAATTTTCAAATTTAAGTATAAATTACACAAATCCATTTAAAAAATACAAACTAGTATCTAAAAATAATAATTACATTTCATATTATCATTTAAAACAATATCCAAGAGAAGATATTTATTTCATTCACCACCATAAGCACAAATCCAACACAATGCCTATAATAATAATTAAAATTAATATTTTCAAATACTAATTGGAAGGAAAATGTCTTTAGTTTTCTTTAGGTTATGACTTTAGAATTGGAGATGGGCCACATACACACATACACAACTTTGAACCTTTGGCTATTTGGTAATGTGAATAATGACATTATTTTCTTTATAAATTTTTAGATTAAAATTAAATTAAAAATATTTGAAAAAAATATTGCGGGTTTGGTGGATATCCATGCGGGTATCCACTGGATATAAGATTAATACCAAACACACCCGTATCCATGTGCGGGTTTTAGTTTATAATACTAAACCCGCCCGCAACGGGTAAAATTACCCACAACGGACTGGTTTTGGCGGGTGGGTTTGGGCGGGTTTGCGGGTACAATTGCCATCCTTACTTCCGACCAATCTCATATTGATTTTGATGATATAGATGATATGGGTGATTTTGATTCATATGCAACCCAAAATAGTCAACCTATTAGTTCGAAGTCCGACTTGGATAGGTATTTTGAGGATCCTTTAGTCAAAAGAACTCCGGATTTTAATGTTTTACAATGGTGGAAGATGAACAAAGGTAAATATCCTATTTTGGCGAAGTTGGCCAAGGATTTGCTAGCCATACCTGTGACAACTGTTGCCTCGGAGTCGACTTTTTGTACGGGGGGTAGAACATTGAGTCCACATCGGAGTAGACTACATCTAGACACGTTGGAAGCTATCATATGCTCTTAGTATTGGTTACGGGGTACTAGCAGTAGAGGTATAAAAACATTTTTACAAAATTAATTATTAATTATTTTGCTTTATTATTTATTTTAACACCTTTTTTTATTAGGTGGAGTTCCTGAAGAAGAAATTTTTACGGGCGAGGAATTGAAGGATGAGGACGAAGATAGCCCACAAATATTGGATGAGTTTCTTTTTTATATTAGTGGTTGATTTGTATGTTGTGTACGGTACTTGTGATGTTAATATTTTTATATTTTGTGTTGGCTAATCATGTATTAGAGAATTATGTTTAAGTTTTTATCCTGCTGTAGTATTATGGATAATTATGTTTTGAAAATTTATAGTTTTATTTTTTTTAAAAAAATTTGAAAATTCGTAAAAGCCCAGGCCCGGCCTGTCAAGGCCCGACCTGGCCCAAGATCGCCCAATTTGGATGGGCTTTGAGAGGGCCTGGACTTATTTAACATTATATGGGCCTAGTCCTGGGCTTGGCAAAACCCGGCCCAGGCCCTTAAATTGCCAACCCTAATGCATAACCTTAGGGAAGACCATGATTTTCAAGGCAAATTTACATCATTAGCTAGAAAAATCGAAGCATTAGAGTCGAAAAAGAATGATAATGTAAAGTCTGTTCAAAATATTTCATGTTATGTTTGCGATTCTACTGACTATTCTACGCATGACTGTCCAACCTTGCCAACTTTGAGAGAAAGTTTGCACAAACAAGTAAATGTCGTTGACAATTTCAAAAGGCCAAATCCAAATCCATACTCCCAAACTTACAACTCTGGGTGGAGAAACCGCCCAAATTTCAGTTGGAGAAATGACAATCATGCACAACCTTTACAACCAGTTTCTCCACGTCAAAATTTCCAAAACTCCCAGAGTTTCAATCAATAACCAAATGATGCAAACCTTAACTAATTTGACAGAAACTATCTCCAAACTTACATCTACTCTGACCATGCATGAAAAAGGAAAGTTTCCTACTCAACCTGAACTAAACCCCAAGAGTCAACAACATCCTCAAATGGGAAATTCTGGAAACCAAAATATGAGTCAAGTCAAATCAGTTATAACCCTTTGTGGTAGTAAAGTGGTAAAAAAACACATTGTGGACCCTCGTAAAACTAGTAAAGATTCAATTTCAGAAAATAGGGAAGAGTCTGTCGAACCTTTAACCCATGAAGAAATAACCAACTCTCCTCTTGTACCTTCATCCTCAAGCACTAATCAAGCCAAAGAAATCAAACCACAGTCTAAAAATTTATGAAGTTTTTAAATAAGCAAAGGTCAACACTCCTCTGCTGGATGTCATTAAATAGGTGCCTTCTTATGCTAAATTTCTAAAAGATATGTGCTTGGTGAAAAAGAAACATAAGGTGCAAAAGAGAGCTTTTCTAGCAGAACAAGTAAGTTCCATTTTCTCAACCAATAGTGCTTTGAAATACAAGGATCCTAATTGTCCAACCGTTTCTTGCATTATTGGGATCATAAAATTGGACATGCTCTACTTGATCTTGGTGCTAGTATTAATTTGCTTCCTTACTCAGTGTACCAACAACTCAATCTCAGTGAGTTAAAACTAACTTTTACCACTCTTTTACTTGCTGATAGATCGATTAAAATTCCAGGAGGAATAATTGAAGACGTATTAGTCCAAGTCGATAAATTCATATACCCTGTGGATTTTATTATTTTAGAAACGGATCCAATTGCTAATAAATGCAAACAAATTCCTGTTATATTGGGTCGACCATTTTTAGCTACTGCTAATGCTTTGATTAATTGTAGGAATGGAGTAATGAATTTATCTTTCGGCAACATGACATTGGAACTCAATGTGTTCAACATGTGTAAACAACCCCACCACCAAGAAGATGATGATAATGATAATGGGGAGATTGATTTCATCGAGCCAATCATTGAGGAACACATTCAGGATGAGAATCTTACAAACTCTGTGGAAATTTATTTTGCTGGTTCTTTTGAATCAAGTAAAGAATTAAATTGTGATACTGCTAACATATGTTCTACACTTGATTCTATGCAGGTACTTACAGGTGACGATGACCAATCAAACTTTGAAGATACGATACAACCTAAAGAACCAAACGAAGAGGAAGCACCAGAGCTCGAATTAAAGCCCTTACCAGAAGAATTGAAGCATGTCTATCTTGGATAACAGCAGACATATCTAGTGGTAAATTCTTCCCAGCTCACGCATGATCAAGAAGGTAAGTTGTTATCTGTACTAAAAAGGCATAAAACTGCATTTGGTTGGACCTTAAAAGACATTAATCTTTTAATTTGCACACACCGAATACACTTAGAGGAAAATGCCAAAACAACCTGTCAACCACAAAGAAGACTAAACCCTCATATGAAAGAAGTGGTAAAGAATGAGATCTTTAAACCACTAGATGTAGGAATTATCTATCCTATCTCTGACAGTAAATGGGTAAGTCCAACACAAGTAGTACCAAAGAAATCTGGAATAACCGTTGTAAAAAATGAAAAAGGTGAACCAATCCCAACATGAATTCCATCTAGTTAGCGCATGTGCATTGATTACAGAAAATTAAATGATGCCACTAGAAAAGATCATTTTCCCCTTCCATTTCTAGACTAAATTCTCGAAAGAGTAGCTGGACATCCATACTACTGCTTTCTTGATGGTTACTCTGGCTATTATCAAATCCCTATAGCCTTAGAAGACCAGGAAAAGACCACATTCACATGCCCATTTGGAACATTTGCATTTAGGAGAATGCGCTTTGAACTTTGTAATGCTCTTGCAATATTTCAAAGGTGTATGCTAAGCATTTTTAGTGACATGGTTGAAAATTGTTTAGTGGTTTTTTTGGATGATTTAACTGTATTTGGTAATTCTTTTGATACATGTCTTGATAATTTAGAAAGAGTTTTGAAAATGTTCAAAGAACAAGGATTAGTTTTAAATTGGGAAAAATGCCATTTCATGACTACTTCTGGAATTGTCTTGGGCCATGTTGTGTCTTCAAAAGGAATTGAAGTTGACAAAGCCAAAGTTGAAGTCATTTCAAAATTACCCTCACCAAAGACAATTAGAAATGTTCATTTTTAGAATACGTAGGATTTTATAGGAGGTTTATAAAAGACTTTAGTGTCATATCTAGACCACTTTGTAACCTCTTAATAAAAGACACATCTTTTGAATGGACTAAAGATTGTCAACAAGCTTTTGAAAGGATAACTACTCTTTTGACATCAACACCAATAATACAACCCTATGATTGGTCTTTACCTTTTGAACTAATGTGTGATGCTAGTGATTATGCTGTTGGTGTTGTTCTGGGTCAAAGAAAGGAATGTAAGCCATTTGTCATCTTTTATGCAAGTAGAACTTTAAATAGTGCTCAAATGAATTACACTATAATTGAGAAAGATCTACTTGTTGTAGTATTTGCATTGAATAAATTTCGTTTGTATTTAATTGGTTCATCCACTATTATTTATTCTGATCATGCTGCTGTGAGATATTTAATGTCAAAACAGGATGCCAAACTAAGGTTGATACGATGGATTTTGCTGCTTCAAGAATTTAACTTGACAATCAAGGACAAAAAGGGCGCTGAAAATGTTGTTGCCGATAATCTTTCAAGACTTACGAATGAGACTTCAATTGAAACAACACCCATTAATGATTCTTTCCCTGATGAATTTTTATTTTCTATAAACAAAATGGCTTGGTATGCTAATATTGTTAATTATCTTGTAACGGGTGAAATGCCATGTGAATGGAGTTCCCAGGATAAGAAAAAATTCTTAACAGAAGTGAAAAACTTTTACTGGGATGATCCATACCTGTTCAAGTACTGCTCTGATCAAATTTTTCGAAGATGCATACCAGACAACGAGGTAAGTAGGGTCATTCAATTTTGTCATTCTAAAGCATGCGGTGACCATTTTTCTTTAAAAAAGACAGCTGCAAAAATATTACAGTGTGGATTTTATTGGCCTACATTATTTAAAGATTCACATGCATTCTATAAAATGTGTAAGAATTGTCAAATGGTAGGGTCTATTTCAAAGCAAAACATGATGCCTTTAAACCCTATCCTTGTCATTGAAATTTGTATACATTTAAATTTGTATACAAATTATAGGGTCTATTTTATGGGCCCTTTTCCATCATCATTTAAATTTGTATACATTTTGGTTGCTGTTGATTATGTTTCAAAATGGATCGAGGTTATTCATTGTCGGCACAATAATCACAAGATTGTGATCCACTTTTTAAAAGAAAATCTTTTCAGCAGATTTGGAATACCTCGAGCCATTATCAGTGATGGAGGTAAGCATTTTTGTAATAAGGCATTTGAGTCCTTAACGAAGAAATATGGAATTATACATAAAGTTGCTACCCCTTATCACCCTCAAATAAGTGGCCAAGTTGAATTAGCAAATAGGGAGATAAAACAAATTTTAGAAAAGACAGTTAATTCAAACCGTAAAGATTGGTCTCTTCGACTGATTGATGCACTTTGGGCATATCATACTGCTTTTAAAACATCTTTAGGAATGTCACCCTATCGGCTTGTTTATGGAAAATCTTGCCACTTACCAGTTGAACTTGAATATAAATCATTTTGGGCCATTAAAGCTTTTAATTCAAATTTTGATGATGTTGGTAATGTACGTAACTTGCAATTAAATGAACTTGAGGAATTAAGGAATGATGCATATGAGAATTCGAGGATTATTAAGGCAAGAACCAAATTTTTTCATGACAAAAGAATTTTTCAGAAAACATTTGAAATTGGTCAAAAAGTGTTGCTTTATAATTCTCGTCCTCATTTATTTCGAGAGAAGTTAAAGTTAAAGTGGAATGGTCAATTTGTTGTAAAAAAATGTCTATCCATATGGAGCCGTAGAAATCGAGAATCCAAAGGATGATGTCACATTTAAAGTTAATGGTCAAAGATTGAAATCATATCTGGAATACCACCCACATGAAGTAGGTACTGAAATCAATTTGAGTGACCCACCAAATTTTAATTAAGCCTTTTCATTTTAACTTTTTATGAATTTGATTTACTGTTACTTTATCGTTTGAATTTTTTTATTTTTGTTTCTTCTTTTTCCTTTTCCCTATGTTTTAAATGGAGTGCATTGTATTGTTTTAATTGTGTGTTGTTTGACAATTGTGATTTAGCTAACCAAATTTTTATACTTGTCATGAGTACCTCCATGAGAAATTTCTTTTTCGATCATCTTAAAGCGCTTTTACATGTAAAATTTCACCTGATAAAAGTACTCTGATTTTGTAAATCACATCTTATTTGGGATCTACAACCACCAGAGTTAGTATCCCACGTGAAAGATCTCGAAAGACAACTCAAGGAAATAGAGGATGGTATTTATAATCTGCAATTAGAACTGGAGGTAAATTCAATAAAAGGACGAAGGTGAGTTATATTCTTTGTGTGTTTTTGTTTTATTTTGTTGTTCTTTTTCACTTTTGATTTGATTTTGCAGATTTGATTCATTTTTTTTATTCACTCTCCCTTATAAATGGCGGATAACGGTACTCCGTGACTTTTTAAGTCGGTATTCTCAGTTTCCCACAATAACTGAAACCTCAATATCAAGCATGGAAGAATTACAACGAAATTGCATCAATTTTTTCCTTCTCTCCCTCAAAATGCTCTTAAGAAGGTTTACAAAGCTCATTGTGAACGACTGCGTTTGTTAATAATCAATGGGATTCCTGCTGACATTCGCTGGTTAATTGAAGTAAAGGTCGGACTGGCAGGTGAATTTTCTGATCCATTCATTTCCTACATGCCTGGTTTTGGTAAAAATACATTTGCTAAGAAAAGAAGAGATAAGCGACTTGGCTCTGAATGTTCTCACTGTGTAAGACTTACTTGCAAAAAGCCACATTGTAAAACTTTAGGAATGGTTTCTGTAAATCGGGAAGTTAAAATCAAATTCGTTAAGGATAGCATGAGTAAAGAATCGTTGGATGATATCTTACGATCTCTTGAGACTCATCCGAGCGGATATGTTCAACGTGAAATTCAAAATTTGTGGAAGTTATTCCAAAAGGAAAGTGCACAGTTTAGTCTTGGAAATCTGACTCTAAAAGACTATGTTTGCTAGTTTATAAGAAAATTGGATGGGAAGTCTATCCTCGACCTATAAAGGGCGTTCAAGCCGTTACTGGACGTAAAACCAGAGAAAGATGTGAGCCACAATCACAACTACCAGTAAATATCCTTTTATTTTACTGGTCTTTTATCTTTTGCATTATTATTATTATTATTGTGTGTCTTTTTTTTTTATCTAATCATTGTTTGCTTTTTCTTTTCACTATTTGCTTTTGAATTATTAAGGTAAAAGCTTCACGCGTCATTTGACAAACACACCACCCTATTTACAGATGTATATCATTATGTCCATCACCAAGATCCTTAAATAGGAGCTCCTTTTCAAGCACTCACAAATTGTTTCTTTTTAAAATTTTTCTAATAGCAGTAACTTCAAGCAGACAACTAAAGAACATTTGTGTGCTTTCTAGATTTCTCTATGGAAAGTATAAGGAGTTTGTTCAGGCAGCCATAGATCTTGGTCATGCTATAGCAGAGAGAAAACTACATCTTGTATATAGAGGAGGTGATCGAGGGTTATCAAAACTTGTCTCTAAAGCTGCTTTTGTTCGAGGAAGGCAAGTGCTAGGCATCATTCCAAAAGCCTTAAAACCTTTAGGATGTCTACCAAACCCACCAACTAGAGAATAGTTAGTTGTCTCAGGTATGCAAGAAAGAATATCCGAAATGTTAAATCATGCTGACGCTTTCATTTTCTTGCCAAGAGACCTTGTAACTTTAGGGACGTTAATTACATTTGCTTCTTGGGTTCATTTGAATATCCATAAACAATCCATCGGTTTGTTAAATGTTAATAACTTTTATGATGACTTAATAACATTTCTTAATCATGCAATAAAAAATTATTTCATTCCATCCTCGGCGAAAAAACTCTTCATTTGTGCTCCTACTGCTAATGAGTTACTTGATCTTTTGTAAGCTTACAAACCAGAGCCAGATCCCATGACTTTGGCGTTGGATTGGGCAACTGATGACGATGACAGTAACTCTAGTAAAAAGTGTAAATTAGATTTAACTCTCCATTTGTAAATATTTCCAGCAGTGCCCAGGTGATATCTTCTAAACTCTACTCATTTCTTTAGACATTGAGGACAATGTCTCCTTCAGGTTGAGGGGAGGAAATAGTTGATAATTATGGAATGTCTCAGTCCTGATGATGTTTTTACTAATTTTTATTGTAAAGACTAACTTTGGATAAAAATTTGAGTCAAAGACGGCAGAATATAGAATGTAGTGTCTCTAGAAACGCATCTTCTTAAGTTTTGTGTTTTCTTAAAAAAAAAAGTCTTCTAACTTTTTATTTTCTGTCTTTTTTTCTCTTGATCATCTCTCTTAAGTTTCTGTAATCAGTCGCAATTTTTTAGTGTTTTCTTAAAAAAAAGGTTTTTTTTTCGGTGTAATATTTTAACGTTGGATAACATAATGATTTTCAAATTTTGGTATTTGTATTATCTTTAGCCTTGAGTTATGTTACACTATGTTTTCCCCTTTGTATGTTGAAACGTAAATTGAGAAATTTGATGAGTAAAATTGATTAAGCCATTTGGAGGAATGTATATATTATGAAAAGTTCAAGCGAGTTTTTGAGCCTATTATCCTTGGAGAGTAATCTTGTTTGCCTATACAGCTTCACAATTTATTGTACAAGATTTCTATATTTTCTTTAAAGTTAAAAAAATATTTGTGCAGCCGTATCTAAAAGTCCATTGAACTAGTGGATATGAAAGATTATTTAAAGCCCTAAAAGATGACAGAAGGTCATCTTTAATCCGTTTGAGCCTTTCTAGTCAACCCTATTATAAAGAATTCACAGTTAACCCCTTTGAACCTTAAAAAAAAAAACTTTTTCTTTGGTAACCTATCATCTTTTCCTACTCCAATGTGGAGTATCACCTTATGTTTTATGTTTTATGTTTTCCATCACCCAATTATGTTTGAAAATAGGGATGATTATGTATTCCTAATAATGGTGCTTGAAAAAAAAAGAGATGATATGTATATATAAATAAATAAAATAAAATTAAAAAGAAAAAAGAGCAAAAAAATCCAAGCAAAAAAAAAAACACATTGTAATCTCCAAAAAGTCCCTTATTTTTCAAATATAGATTTTTGTTTTCCTTATTACCTTTTTTGTTAGCCATATCCCTAGTCTACGTTACGTCCTAATAAAAGTCCTTCTTGATTTTTAGAAACTATAGTACAGTGACAATTTAATTTGGGGTATATCTTCTTTTGAGAGAGTCACTTTTAATTGTGAGATTTTAGGGGGTTTTGATGTATCATTCTTAAAAGTGGTTTGATTAACGTAGCTTTGATAATTGATCATTTTACATGATTTTACTTAACTATTTTGTGCGGGTGTGATTTTCTTTAGGTTGAAGATAATGTTTATACTTTTATTTGATTGTTGTCATTAATCTGATGAAAGAAGTAAACACAATTTTTTTTTTAAAAAAAGGATTTTCAATTTGAGTTTGAAATTTTACTAAACTTTTATCGCTTAAATTGCTAGGGCCTACCAATAAGCTGGTTGGGGGGTGTGATTGACACAAAAAAGTGTACATTTAATAAGGATAAAATTATTAATTTTTCACTTTTTGTGTCGATTAATGCGCTCATTATTTCTAAATTATTTTAATACTCCCCAAATATATTTTATGTTAAATTAATTTGTAATATATTAATTTTTATCTTGTAAATATTTTTTAAGAATAAAGATGGAATTAGAGTTAAAAGTGGGACCAAAGAAGGACAGCTGGAGCAATTTGGATTCGTCAATTGAGGAAATGTTATTAAAAAATAAAAAGAAAAAAAAGAATTGACAAGCATGTTGGTGATGGTTAGGAGGCCATCATGCCTCCTGACCATCACACAATTCAATATGAATATATAACATAAAAATAAAATAAAATATTAATATTAATAAAAGAAAAGAAAAGAAGATAATTCCCTTGCCTATAAAAGGCAAGGGGATGCAAGCGAAAGAGGGAGGGATCCGAGTTCTGAGAGAGAGTGATAGCCAAGGGTGTAGCTGAAGAATTTCTTTCTTTTTTATTTCTTTTCTTTTCGTCTATATCAATTTTCTTTTTAATATATTTCAAAAAGTTTATCAAATAAAAAGAGTGTTATGTTTTCTTTAAATATGAGTGGCTAATTTTATTAAGCTGAGGTGAAGAGTGAAGCTCAATGTTTCAAACCATTAAATTTGTTATTTTCTCAAATGAGTTTTTAAGTTTATTTTATTCTTTTCTAGTTATTTTTATGTCATGTTAGTTTTTAAATTTTTTTGGATTTGTATGGTATTTTGACATAATGTCGACACATTAATATAGTGTGGCACATTAGATACTTTATTCCATATTTATCCACACACATAGAATTAAATGATATAATAATTAACTGATAAAAGTAAGGCAAAATATAAATGAGAGAGTATTAAAATTATAGTTTGAATACTGAGAGTGGATCCCGTAACCTTAGCATATTTTTAAATTGTTTTCAAATAATTTATCTTCCCCACAATTAATTTTCTTTGTTTAACAAATTTACAACTAGATTTTAAAATTCCTTGTGGTTCGATCCCGGACTGACTAGGTTATTATAACTAGACACTCTTATACTTGGGAGTAATACACTTTTGAGTTGTGTCACTATTCACCACTGCTGATCGATGCACCGATCACCGATAATTAAAACCAACACAAAACCTCTGTTGTTATTCCATTTTTGGCCAAAACACCACTTTTTTGGATAAACTGCCACCATCATTATAGTTACCAACCCTTAATATTTTAGATCCACCAATCCTTGCTTGATTTCTGATCACCGTTGTTGAGTACTAGAGAATGCATAATTATAAAGAGTAAAATTGTCATTTTATGCTTCAAGCCTCACTAATATTTCCACATTTAAATGTTTAAATTCTCTAAGCTTTTATTATGTGTGTTTTATTATAATTTAAGTATTTTATATATTTTAGGGATATTTTGGCTATTTCACGACTAACGAGAAGTCGGACAGTAAAATGGAAGGTATTTTTAAACTCGGAACGGTTGAAACCTTAAAAGGAGCATAAAGGGGTATCTGATATTGTTCACATATACGGTACTGTTTACAAGTATGACATTGTTCACATATACGATATGATGACGTGTTATTAATCGATGACATGACATTAACTGATAACGTGGTAGCATCCTCTAGTAGACCAATGATGTGGCATTGACCAACGATGTGGTAAGATGCTATTGGACCGAAACATTAATGTAGCATTGACCGATGACGTGACAACATTTTATTGGACTGAAATGCTAAGTAGTGTTGACTGATAATGTGTTCCATCCAATCAAAGCTTGCCACGTGGTGCAATCTTGAGCGTCCGAATTGTTTTCATTCGATGGCCATGATATATCCATTGTATTTATAATTAGAGGGCTCCCCCTTATTTGAGGCCCCTAAATCTATTTTTGAGTTCTATTTTCTGTAATTCTCTCTCTATTTTGTATTTTATATGTATTTTAGTAAAACTATCATTTTATCCATAGTTCAATTATGAGTGGATAGTTTAGTTTTAAGCTTGAGTTGAAGGTAGAGCTTCAACATGATCTATGGGCTTAATTAGGTAAGTTTATTTTTTTATTTATGTGGTTGTTTTGACTTTGTCGACAAATAGTGTATCTTATCTAGATTTTGCAAGGTATACTAGCTTTCTAGTGAAAGATCGTTACTGTTTGGCACAATGAGCACTTAACACCATATTTATCATAGAGAAATTCCTTTCTAGTATTTTGAGGGTCGTATTGACTTAGTGTCGTTAGAAAGTGCATTTAAGCTATTTAGTGGACGGTCTTACCACGTCGTCGACAGAAGGATTATTATTGTCTAGCACAATGTGTTCTTGACACCATACTTACAGGAAGATCATTACCCTCTGGCACACTGAGCATTTGATATCATATTTATTAGAGTGAGGATCATGAGGAGTGGAAATACCCCTCTCATGAATTAATTGGAACTAAAAGGAAATATTAAGCCCATGGTGAAGCGTTAAGTGTGAATCTAGAGACTTAGCATTTCATTTGCATTTTTTTCATCTTTAATTCATTCTCGCCATTTTATTTTAAATCTTAAGATTAAAAAAAAATCACTTCCAACCAACTCACACAAACACTTAGAAAATTAACCATACGCATAATTAAATCTACTTAATCATGGGATCGACACTCGTCACTACAAATTTATACTGCAATAGATTCGTGTGCTTACGAGTATAATAAAATTTTCACAACAATCGTCATCAGTAACTAAAACTTTTTGGCTAATTACCGTTTTACTTAGAAATTCTACTCACTTTTCAGTTTAACCCCAGTTCTTTTACAACCAACCTCTTTTACAAAATTCAATTAACTGTACCATTTTGATAGCATGCCTCCAAGAAAAGCCTATGGGCATTATGCAGCAACTTAAGATCATGATGATATTTCTATGAAGCCATAGCCTGCATGGCAGCTAAGATTGATACGTTAGCCACCCAAACAACAGAATTACTCGCCAAATACCATTGTACATTGGAATGCAAAGGCAAATCAAGTGAAAACTTTGCTAATCCATTCTTCAGGCATCGATATAGAATTGAGTTTACTAAAGATAAAAGATAAGTATCTAGGCTGAGAATTGATATTCTTAAATTCTAAGAAAGTGGCCAGCTAGAAGAATTATTAGATTTGATTAATGCCATTGAGAAGGTTTTTTAATACAAGTTTCCAATAATAAACTAGTCTCGCGTAGTGGCAACAATCAAAACTCATAAAGATGAGGCAGGGCAAAAAGAAGATTAGCTCCTAGGAAAATTTGAAGAAACACTTGCGTGGTGCATTCTTACCTCACAATTATGCTAAACTGTTTCATCAACAGTTGCAAAATTTGAGATAAAATAATCAATCAATTAATGTACCACAAAATTTCATTGGCTGGTAGCATGCAATGACTTAATATAGACAGAAAAACATCAAGTTTCTCACTATGTTGGAGGGCCTACGATCACAATCTCAAGGCTAGTTGAATTTACTTTATCCATACTCTGTCTCTGAAGCACACCAACAATCTTTACAGTTGGAGAAGTAATTTAGTTGGCATACTAATGACTCAAAATTTTGGGATCTCGATCTGTTGTTTGTAATAATTCCCTAATTGTCCAATTTTGAGATTTCACTCCTCCAAATCTTCTAAATAAAACTTGTAAATCTAGTGAAAGTGGTCAAAGCAGCAACACCCAATCCTTGAGTTCAGGGTTACACTATTTCAATTGCAGGTAAAATGGATACTAAATGATAGTGTAAAAAGGAAGAAAGTACAATAAAGGCTTATTTATAGGCACCGAGAAAAGAGAAGAGCACCAAGAAGAAGAAATTGAAGAGTTTGCTAAATAGTTAATTTTTTATACTAGTGGCAATACACATTCTGTTGAAGAACATAGTGATATTGGGGCAATGTTGATAGTAAATCAAACATTCTTCACTCCTAAAGGATCAGACAAAGACAAGTGGTTATGTCAAAATATTTTTCAGACTACTTGAACAATTAGGGAAAACGTATGTCCTGTGGTCATATACTCAAACAACTATAAGAATGTATTTTAGAGGAAGCTATAACTAACTTAAACTTAAAGATGGAACCTCATCAATCTATATACAAACTCACATGGCTGAAGAAATGAAATCAAGTAACGGTAAACAAACACTACTTAGTTTCTTTATCTATTAAATCCATCTATAAAAAAACAAATTCCGTGTGACATTGTGGCTATGGATGCTTGTCATCTATTATTAGGCAGCCGTTAGTAGTATGATTGAAACATAGCCTATGATGTGGAAAGAAATATCTACAGGTTTATGTTTAACAACATTGAGATTGTTCTTTTTAAAACAAGGAGATCATTTTCAATTATGACTTAGGCAATTCTTTGTTAAACAAGAAAAAGTTTGTAAATGTTGTGAACAAGATAAAGACGGTCTTTGTTGTATTGGGAAATGAGAGCCATAGTAATTCGAGGGGTACCAAAAGCTGTGACACCTATACCAAGAAATAACAAGAATATAACTCAAACCAAAAGTTTATTTAAAGAAATAATCAATAATGAATAATCACCTGAATTTCGAAAGTTTTTATCACTCACATATGGATGACCAAAATAAAGTTGTCAACAACTTTTTAAGAAGCCATCTATGTAGTCTAGTTGGCTATAACCTGAAGACATGTGATCAAAAGTTATACCAAATCGATTGCATAATCGTTTTGTTAAGCGTAGCACTAGTTTAAGTCATTTTTAGGTAAATTATGAATATAATCCACAAGCACTCACCAATTTAGCCTTAGTTCCATATTTAATTCCCTAAAGTAGCAAGGTAGAAGACTTTATTGAGCAACTTCAAAAGAATTTAAACAGTTACACAAGATTCTCTAAATAAGACCAATGAACGTTATAAAATTAAGGCAAATAAAAGGGTTAAGTTTTATAATTTCAAGTGGGAGATCTTGTTTGGGCTATCCTAACCAATTATAGGTTTTTAGTTAGAGAGTACAACAAGCTTTAGCTAAGAAAATTGGACCTTTGAAGATTATAGATAAGATAAATCCTATTAATGACATCGTAATAGGATTTATATCCGCATCGTAAATTGGTTTTAGCTAAGAAAATTGGACCTTTGAAGATTATAGATAAGATAAATCCTAATGCCTACAAACTAAAACCTGGTTATATCCGCATCGTAAATGCCTTATGTGTCAAGCATCTTATTCTTTTTAGAAGTGATCACAATGAAGATGCTATTAATGACAATCCCAATTCGAGGTTGAATTCTTTCCATCATGGGGGCAATGATGCAGATTAGGAATCCTTATCATACTTGAATTATTTTCTTTATTGTCTAAAGTTTATTGTTTTTTTTTTCTTTCTAATGTAGGACTTTGTTTTTCTTTTTCTTTATGGTTTAGGATAATTCTAAATAGCCTTTTCTTATAGTCTTTGAAGACATATTTGAGTTCAATAGTATTTTCAATTTTCAAAGCTTTGTGTGAGTTTTTGAACTTAGTTAATTTTTGACATTTTATGGAATCAACAAGTCTTAACCCCTTTAGATTCATGGTATTATTTCGAATCAACGTAAACTTAGACAATTCCTTTTATTTTGGTATTTTTAGGAATCAACGAAATATTATAATATTAAACTTCTGCTGCATCAATTTGTTAAGATAACGCCAGCTCGCTTTGGTACTTCAGTTTCAATCACTTGTCAATACTCCTTAAACCTTAAGAAATTCTCCATTAGCATGCTCCAATGCTCACATTGACCATCGAAGCAAGGAATTGCTGCCTGCATAAAGTTTTCAATGGCCATATATGCTATTGTTTGCTATAAGACAAAGAAGAAATGTGAAATAAGAACTAAAGCTAATGCTACTAGACTCTGTATCTCACTTTTTTGTTTTAAATTTTCTTACTCTGTCTCTCACAGCTTTGATTCGGTTCCCACTGTTTTAATACTTCAATCTTCAACAAGGCAAAGAACAAAAGAGTTAAAAAGTGAAAAAGTAAAGAGTACAATTGAAGGAATATGATTGCTCGGCACATTTTTTTCAATAAATCAAGCCTATTAGATAGATAGTACATCAACTAAAAACGCACTAAAAAATTAGCAACTCTTATCCTTAAATTGTTGGAAATTTGATGTATCTAACTTCAGCAATTAAAAATGACTTATAAATACAATTCGTTTTTCTCCATCATTTACAATTCATTATAAAATAATTTGATCATTGAGGGTATATAAATCATTTTACTTGATTTCTATTATTAAAATATTTAAATTTTATGGATAACATTAAGACTAGCGATAGAATAATAAAATAACATATAAAGTTAATACCATTATAATTTTAGGGGGAGGGTGTCACTTAATTTCTCTAAACAATAAGGGGTATTATATAAATCATTTTACTTGATTTCTATTATTAAAATATTTAAATTTTATGGATAACATTAAGACTAGCGATAGAATAATAAAATAACATATAAAGTTAATACCATTATAATTTTAGGGGAGGGTGTCACTTAATTTCTCTAAACAATAAGGGGTAATTCTCATTTTCCCTTAACAATATCTATAATAAAATTGAATGTTATACTGTTATTGACTAGAATACTACTAATAACACAAGATCAAATATGTTACTTGCAATAATTTAATATTGTAGCAAAAATATATTAAACAAAGTATGCAATATTTAGTTAATTTATCAAAAATTTTTATGAAGTAATTTGCGTTAGAAATTCTTTGCGGGTATAATCCAAATATCAAATATATGATACATTATATCTACTTTATACCATTAATATCAGTCACTAGTACTATTAATATTGAAAATAACAATATTTCATGAGTAGCTTTAATATTTGGTAGTATGAATAATAATAATTATTTGAAATCTTGTTCATGCCATATCAACGCACAACTTCGAAGTCAATCTGCAAGTGAATTATGTGGCTGATATTTTTATTTTTTCTTTTTAATTTTTCTTTTTCGCATATTCATAAACAATTGAAGAAAACATAAAAATAAAAAATTCAGCTTGTGTCTATGATCCATATCCGGCTCAGAACACATCTTTAGTTCTTTACCCTCTACCTAGAACTTGAACAAGAGTGAAGAAACCATAAAATACCCTACCAAATTTTCCCGCCAACACAAACAAATGCTCTGTTTTTCTCTGTTTCATACTTCACTCCTTATACCCCGCTGTACTTAATGCAAGCTCCAAGCTTCAGCTTTCAAACATACCCATTTCCCTTATCTTCGTTCCTCACCAAACTCAACTTTTTTTATTGAAGAATTTTCTGGGTTTCGGTCAAAATTTTCAAGTGTTTTATTTTCTGATTCGAGGGTTTCTTATTCAGTTAATGATGATTTTGATATCGAATTAGGCCGCCTTTTGGCGCTGCTGCCAGAGGAAATGCGAATAAGAGTTAGCGAGCACCCGGAGCTCTATGAATTGATTGAAGTGGTTATGGATTTGGGTCGAAAGCCATTGGCTAGATTTCCATCTGGAGATTTTAGTCTATCGGATTGTCCAATCACAGTCCAGGATATTGAACATGCCACCTCTCAGGTAAAATTTTGGTTCTGTAATTTTTGCTTGTTATGTTTTGATTACAATAATGTTGACTACACGATTTGTTGGGATGTTGGTGTTTTGTCCATGTGTCGTCGAGTTATGATCAATGATTTCTTAATATTCGTTCTCGCATTTAATTTTATATTTTCCTTCTGTAATGAAAATTTTGAGCTCTTTAAACAAACTTGAGGAATCGTTAACATAATAAGTTATATGGTATCCAAAAAGCAGTTCCAATAATAGTAAATTTTAGTGATGGTTTATTTGGAATGGACGCAAGCATAAGTAAAAAAAGGGAGCTTTACCCCCACACTCCCCCCCCCCCCTCCCCCCCCTCCTCTCTTAATTTTGTCGAAGAGAAAAATCTTTCATTTTGATTTTAATTGTTTATCTCTACATCTTTCCGGGATTTCTATGGTACAGGGTGGAGAATTTGAAGGTATGGTTTGAGCCTTTTAAAGTAAATCTCCAAAAACTAAGGTTCAAAATGTGTTCCAAATATATATGAGTTTGGACCTCTTTGACCATTTTTGTGGCTTTTTGAACATTTGAAAGAGGTCAGGATATTATGCTCATTGTTTCTTTCATAAATGCCTGTATGTGAAATTAGCGTTATTGTTCAGCTGTAACGGCTTCATTTTTCAAAAAGTTTTAATAATTATAACTTGATGAATCATAATAGATAAAATCATGCCTTTTGACTTATCAGAACTGTGTACTGCAGGTGGGTGATTTTGCTGTTGACAATCGAGCAGGCATCAGCCGGACATTACATCGCATTAGCGCCATCAGGAATCGAAAGGGTGCAATTATTGGTCTAACTTGTCGTGTTGGTCGAGCAGTATCAGGCAGTGCTAATTTGTTGCAAGATTTGGTTCAAGATGGGGCTTCTTTGTTGTTCATTGGGCCTCCTGGGGTGGGAAAAACTACAATTATTAGGTTGGTCATTCCTTTCATGTACTTATTATGGATGCATGATTGGCACTTTCTATTCATTTATTTATTTGATTTTTTGGTTGTCTCCTCACTGATTTTAGTTAAACTAAAACATTTGAACATTTCCTAAGATTATCAGGTTACCACATTCCCTCCTAATGCCAGTCTCTTAATTTTTCCGAGATGGAAAGTTCTTATTGAAAAACCTACCAGCCCATCCTTGTCGAATGGGTATGGATTGAGCTTTTGTAAATTAATTAACTTGTATCATTGTTAAATGTTCTCGAGAGTTCCCAGTAGGGGTTTAGCATATCGGATGCTCATCTTTTGAGATGTCTCAGTTAATTGAGGATTACCTATCAATGTAACACCAGAATATAATATTTTCCTGACAGTGGGAAATGGAACCCTGCAAAGTTTAATTTGTATGTCCTTGTTAAGTTTGAAATGTAAGCCCCCGCAAATATGAATTTTAGCTTTGAAGCTTGCAAAAAGGGATACTAGATTGCATTACTTAACCTAGAATTGTGTTAAATCTTTTCTTATAGTTGAAGGTAAATATACTTTTTAATCCTTTATGACAAAGTTTCTCTCGTGAACTTGCTGTTTACTTTTTGGTCAGAGTTACAAGTTCCACTTTTCCAATTTTTGTTTGCATCTACTTAAATCTACTTTTTAATCCTTTATGAAAAACTTGTTCCCTTGAAGTTGCTGTTCACTGTTTGAAGCTAAATTTTTGTTTACATTTACATACAGATACGTTTTAATCCTTTATAGCAAAGTTTCTCTCTTGAGCTTTCCGTTCACTTTTGGTGAGAGTTACGAGTTCCAGTTTTCCAATTTTGTTTTTTGCGCCTTTGGCATTGCTAGGACTGCATTTGTTGTCTTCCATTTCTTGCAATTTTCAATGTGAAAGCCTAATGCAAAATCTTCTACAGCTTTTGATCCTACAGGGATCCAGTGATTTTGTGAGAGTATTAGAGAAAGCTCCTTCAGATATGGCCCATTTATTAGGTGTACAAAATGAGGTCTTCAAGAGTTAGACCTCGAGGTTGCATTTGTGTCTTGAGTACTAGAGTATTTTCTGTGTCTTGAGTCTCAGTGCCAACATTTTTTATAATGGAACTAGGTTTCCATTCAGCATTCTCAATCTCATTATTCTTTATGGAGTAGCAGAAAGGGAGTTTAGCACAAGCTGAACAACCTTCTGGAATAAGACAGTTGTAAAGAGAATCCATACCCTTTGAAAAGAAAGTGAGATACTAAATAAAGGAGAAGTCTGTAGTGATAAAATACAGTTGACTAATCATTTCAAACCATCAGAGATCACATTGCGGTGAAGAATGCAGTTTGCTACCTCAATGAAGCCTGGTTGCTGGATAACCTTAGAAATTTTATATTTCCAGGGAAATAGCTCGGGTTCTTGCAAATGATTACAAGAAACGCGTGATGATTGTTGACACTTCCAGTGAGATAGGTGGGGATGGTGATATACCTCATCCAGGAATTGGTAATGCTCGTCGGATGCAAGTCCCAAACTCTGAAATGCAACATAAGGTATGAGCCAGAAGTGTATCATTTCAGCTGTCCCTTTGGGTTTCATCTTGTATTTTTATCTACATTGATAATGAAGTTTTTGACTACTAAAGATTTGATTGGTTGAAAATCCTCAACGATGAAGAATTAGGGAAAATTTGTGAAATATAGGAAAATTTTTTTGTCAAAGTGGCCTTAACTCTTCTAATGACATTCATGACGAATGTACATAGAAAAAGAAAAAAAAAATCTATTGTTCTTTTATTTGGTTTTCTCATCAAATGCGTGGTGTGAGCTTTTTTACTTAGTCAATGCGTAAATGAATGATCACTTTATTGAGTGTGATGTAACTAATACCCGTTATTTTGTGGACTTACTTAGAAAGTACTGTATATTATCATTATTTGAATAAGTGGATGGTCAGGACTACACTCTACCTGTTTCTCTTCCTTACCACTGGATGATATCACAGTTCAAATGGCACATTAGCGTGGTCTGAGGCATGGTGGTCTCATGAATTGTAACTCGTTATGTTATTTAATTTTATTTTAGTTGCATTTTCCTCATTCTTTGTTGCCTAAAAATGGACAGAGTATATTTTAGTTTATCTTTAACTAAGTGAACATTTGTCAGTGGTTTCCAAATTTATAAATTTATATGCGTCAGGTTTTGATAGAAGCTGTTGAAAATCATATGCCGCAAGTCATTGTGATTGATGAAATTGGCACAAAACTTGAAGCAATGGCTGCAAGCACGATTGCGCAACGTGGAATTCAGCTAGTTGCCACAGCTCATGGAGTAACAATAGAGAATTTGATAATGAATCCTTCATTGGAGATGCTCGTTGGAGGAGTGCAGGTGAGGGATGGTAATACCGCTGTATAATTAATTTATCAGGTTTAGTACATTTGCAGGGATCTACAATTTATTATTTACTGTAATCAGAAAGAACTTTTGGATGGGTATTTTGTGCTTAAATGAAATGAGGTTTCGACTATGAGAATCTCAAAACAAAATGTAATACACTCTGGTTTGCTTCTCAAGTGATGCGTGGTTCATGGACATTGGTTTAACTTTACGGCAATAAATTTTCAGAATGTAACACTTGGCGATGAAGAAGCACACCGGAGAGGCGTCCAGAAAACAGTGTTGGAGAGGAAAGGTCCTTCAACATTTAGTTGTGCCGTGGAGATAGTTTCGAAGACTGAATTGCGTGTTCATCATAGCCTTGAAGCAACAGTGGATGCTATTCTCTCAGGTATTTCTTCATCTTATTGTAGATAAAACAAATGCTTGATGTTTCATGTTCCATATACATTTCCATTGGTAAAGTGATGGTAAACTTCTCTTTTTGTTTGGCTCGTTATTGATCTTGTATTGGCAAAGGTCGTATCCCAAATGTTGAAATTCGCAGGATGCAGCATGATGGTTCAAAAGAGACAGTGGAAAAGGGAATTTTTGCCGAAACCTCTTTTGATGAGGAAGATGAAATGACGGTTGAAGATGCTATGGAGGTGATAGAAGAAAGAACTGGCAAGATTCAGTTCATATCTGAGTTTCCTCCGAACATTGGAGAGGATTGCTGGGAAGATGGATTGCTTATTCGCCTGTACGTCTATGGTGTAAGACATCCTCACCTTGTTGTTTTGAACAGATTATTTTCCTTATGGAGTTAATTTTATTTGTTGTACGAAGCTACAAGTTAGCATATTTGCACTCTTTTATTTGGTTTATAGGTTATGAGATATGTATGAGTTGGGACTTAATGACTGGGAAAGTGTTATGTACTTGTGTGTTTTTGACATGCACAATATAGTTATTTTAGTTATATTTGTGACTTGGGCAAAATGTATATGGCTATATATGTATGTATGTATATACGTATGTGTGTATGTACGTACGTTGTAGTAGTAGTAATAATAATAATAATAATTCTTATTTTATAGTAGTAATAATATATACGTATGTATGTATGGCTATATATGTATGTTGTAATAATTCTCTACCGAGGGCATCATAATTTTGAAAAAGTGATGGTGCTATTAAGAGACAAAAAAATATATATTTGAATGTACTAGCCGACAAAAGAACACATTATCCAATGTGTTGAAATATGTTATTTTGTATTTTAGTGGCATACTCACTTTGTTAAAATAAGAATGTCCTCGTTAAAAAAACTCTATGTATATATACGATAGTTTCTTAATCCGTGAATCTTGGATTGTATTAAAATGTAGGACGAACTTATAAAGTGGTAAAAGTCTACTTACAATGTTGTAAACGGACTTTTACAACATTATAAAACAGTGAAAAAGATAGCTTACAACATTGTAAACTCGTCCTAGATTTTAATAAAGTCTGGGATTCTCGGATTAGAAGCTGACATATATAGACTGTGACCTAGAAAACTCCTTTGGACAAGTGTGACATGATGGGATATTTATATTAGCTAGTACTTTAGATTTCTTAAGTATGCGTCAAAATAAATTGTGAGTTGTGACCAAAAATATAAAAGCAACAAAGTGAGGAAATTTTATTTGCTCTGGTGATTTTTTTTTTTTAAAATAAATTTGTTGGTAATTGACTAAAGCCTTTTTTGTTGTGTACTGACATTGTATATTATTTATATTCTACTTCACATCTGCAGCTTAATTAACTCAGAGATTTGGCACTTACTGTTGTAATGCATGTTACATGATGAGATACTGTTGGGTATAAAATTAACAGAATAATCAGTTATTGTAGATCCTGGAGACCACTGTAGTACAAGTGATTAAACAGTTGCAAATGGATGATGCAGTTCAATTAACCGATAATATCAGTGAAGCAGATGCACTACTTGCCTTGCATTCTAAGCTCAAGAAGAATTCCGGCATTCAAGCTGCTGCTAAATCTCATGACATACCCATTTATGTGACAAAGGTTAGTGAACCATTTTCATAGCCTTATTAGCAGCCTTTTGTTAATTGTCATCAATGTCTTCATGACAGTATTTTCTGGTTTTCCATTTAGACAAGCTCACTGGTGCAGATAACAAAGGCCCTACAAGCATTAATAGATGATCATACAGGTGAATTCAAGGATTTAAGATCAGAAGACAAGATCAATTTGTCAGAGAAGATTGATGCGCTGGAGGTAACAATGGATTTGTCCATATGAGTGGTGATTGGTTCTTGGACAAAAATAAAAATAGTTGTGATATCATAATGCCATCTGACTTTTTTTTTGAAAGCACAATTTGGTTAATGGATCCCATGATATTTACCCAAACAACTCCCTCTTTTTAATTATAGTTGCTTTCATAAAAAAACAGATAGAATTCAGTGATCCAAGAAGTAAACTATCTGTTCAAATTTGATTGAATTATTATCTTCTAATACTGATAATAATAATAATAAATGTATCTGAAATATGGTGAATTTGCAAGAAATTTTATTTTTGCAAAATGGTTTCCTTATGTTCCTTTTTGTCAACAACTACATATTATCCTAAATTGCAAGCGTGAATATGTACATATGTTTACATGAAATGCCAATCTTGAATTCTTGAATTCTGCTTTTCTGATAACTTGTCTCTGTTTTCACTTGATAAAAGCAGAAAAAAGAAAAACAGAAACAATATTGAAAGAGTTTCAGTTTCTCGCTAATTGGTTAAAGTAAAGAGTTTATGATACATTGTCGCCTCGTCATGTAGCATATTGATGTTTGGCTAATGCGACTTCACCCGAATTGTTACTGTTTGACCTTTAACACAACTATTTTCTGTCTTATAGGAGGCAAGAGTAGCTATTGAGCAGGTAGTGATACCAAAAGGAGAATCCGTGGAGCTCCTGCCAAGGCCATCATATATTTTGTCCATTCAGATAGACCTCATTCGAAAATACCAACTACATTACCAGCGAGTTGGTAAAGAGCCAGATGCACGTCTCCGCATTCTTCCATTTCAAACTAGGCGGGATGAACCCAGAACCAGTGGTGAAACATTTGATGAAGACATTGAATTCGATGAGTTTCTTGGCTCCAGCAGCAACTCAAATGGAACTCCATACACTGTTGACAGGTTACCTTTCTTGCCTGACCTTTAGGATGTTTTATGCAGTGCATTGTTTAGAAATCTTTTACATGAGATTTGTTGTGAATTTCTTAATATGATTCGTTTGAACAATATTTTATGCATTTCAAAACATTCAAATCAGATTCAATTTCATTGTTGAAAAAAAAAATTCACAGGATTATATATTATCTGAGGTTATCATCTATAGAGATGTGAATCACTAGATTATGATCATTAGCCAAAAAATCTAACGGCTGAAAACTAATATAAACACAAGATAATAGAAATAAATCATGTGGATATGTGATGTAATCATTCAACCAATATTATCATGTCAAATCTTTGTACAAAGCGTTTGTAGTTTGATTTTTATTTATTTATTTATTTAAACAGCAAATTTTATTGAACAAGAAGCTGTAGGGAATAGGGACTGAGCCCAATTACATGCAAAGCTTATGCCAATCTATACTGAGGCATACATGCTACAAATTAACAATCATCATGCAAACCCTTATGATTACAGCTAGGCGGCTCATCGCACAAGGTAAACACTGAAAAATCCATAATGATACTATGAGTTGTCTTTGTGATAAATATGATTACAATGGAAGTGAATTTAATAAGCGTCATAAAATTCAGTCAGTTCACCCAAAGACATAAAGGAGACTAAAATGAAGATTGAAGAGTTTCTGAGCTATGAAAGAGCTGACCTATTGTGGAGTCACTTTCTAGTCACAGTGGCAGTGGAGGAGGAACCACGTTTGTAGAGATGACCTAAGGACGGTCAACGGGCCAACAGGCATGGCCCGAGTCCTTACGAGCAGGTAGCTGCCCAGCTTGTGTCCGTACACTACAGTGGCACGGGCCCTGCTGGCCAAAACTCTTCGGTAGGGGTGGGCATATTTTAACCGAACCGATCCAAACCGACCATTTGGATCGGTTTGGATCGGTTTGATAATATGTCTCAAACCGATCCAAACCGACCATTTGGATCGGTTTGGATCGGTTTGATAATATGTCTCAAACCGATCCAAACCGACCATTTGGATCGGTTTGGATCGGTTTGATAATATGTCTCAAACCGATCCAAACCGACCATTTGGATCGGTTTGGATCGGTTTGATAATATGTCTCAAACCGATCCAAACCGACCATTTGGATCGGTTTGGATCGGTTTGATAATATGTCTCAAACCGATCCAAACCGACCATTTGGATCGGTTTGGATCGGTTTGATAATATGTCTCAAACCGATCCAAACCGACCATTTGGATCGGTTTGGATCGGTTTGATAATATGTCTCAAACCGATCCAAACCGACCATTTGGATCGGTTTGGATCGGTTTGATAATATGTCTCAAACCGATCCAAACCGACCATTTGGATCGGTTTGGATCGGTTTGATAATATGTCTCAAACCGATCCAAACCGACCATTTGGATCGGTTTGGATCGGTTTGATAATATGTCTCAAACCGATCCAAACCGACCATTTGGATCGGTTTGGATCGGTTTGATAATATGTCTCAAACCGATCCAAACCGACCATTTGGATCGGTTTGGATCGGTTTGATAATATGTCTCAAACCGATCCAAACCGACCATTTGGATCGGTTTGGATCGGTTTGATAATATGTCTCAAACCGATCCAAACCGACCATTTGGATCGGTTTGGATCGGTTTGATAATATGTCTCAAACCGATCCAAACCGACCATTTGGATCGGTTTGGATCGGTTTGATAATATGTCTCAAACCGATCCAAACCGAATTTGCCCACCCCTACTCTTCGGCACTCTTTAGCCCGTGAATTGGGTCTAGGCACTAGACAGCACAGGCACAAGCCCATGAAGCACAAGCCCATGGAGGGCCCATCTGTGGCACCCATGAGCCCTACGGGCTCATGCTAATTTTTTTAATATTTTTTATTCCTTTTTTTCGATATAGAAAAGTGAACTACAAATTTAAAATTAAAATTTCTAACTTCACATTCATTTCTTTTAAATTAGTGACTAAATTTCTAACTTCACATTCATCTCTTTTAAATTAGTGATATTCTCACAATCGCGGTGCTAAATGTATTAAGTGCGATTATTTGAATTTAATTAAATGATTTGAATAATATTTGTTGGACCAAAAATAGAAGGATTTAACTAAAGCGTCTAAATAAATAGAGTAATAATATAGCCACAAACTCTTGTACAAACTTATTTTGTACAAACTTATTTTGTACAAACCTATGTGGCATGATAAGATTGGTTGAATTAAATATTACTTGGGTCACATATGTACAAACTTATGTGGCATGATAAGATTGGTTGAATTAAATATTACTTGGGCCACATAATTTGTTTTTATTATTTTATATTTTCATTCAACCAATGAATTAGTGCCACGTCAGTTTGTACAAAATAAGTTTGTACAATAATTTGTGGCTGTATCATTACTCAAATAAATATGGTCCCTACAAAATTCATGAAGAAATTGATAAAAATTCTTAGGATAAATTATCTAGGATAAAACCACATGAATTCTTAAGTTGTGATATTCCTAACTTCTTAAATTTTTATAATAAACCACCTAGAATAAAACTTTTTAAGTTTGAGGTTCATATCCTTCAAATTTTATAAGACAAACTAGGGGTGGGCGTTTGAGTCGGATTGAACCAAACCGAACTGAAACCCGAAATAATGATTGAACCGAACCGAATTCAAAATTTATTTTGGGTTTCGGTTCGGTTTAGTTCGAATCTAAAACCCGAACAGATTGAAAGAGTGAAACCGAGAGGTTTTGTATTAAAAAAAAATTAAAAAATAAAAAATTTATAACTACCCCAGGAATCCCCAAATGCCCAAAATCTCCCCCACTGCTTACAAATCCCTAACCTCTCTCAACTCTCACAACTCTCCCCAGTCCTCGCCGAGCACGCCGCAAGCCCCTTGTTGCGCCATGCCGTTGGCCTACCATCGATCGTCAGCAGTCATTTGTCAACTCCACCGCCATCCAGTAGCAGTCAATTTCTTGTCCCACCAGGAAATACCGCCTAATCTCAAGTCCCACCAGTAAACGCTGCTGGATTTTACGGCTTCCATCTCCTCGGTCATCGGCGTTGCAGCACCCAAAGGTTTATCTTCGGCGTCGTAGGCTCGCAGCTCTCTACTTGATGTTGATGGTAATCGGTAAGCATGTTCTATTTTTTTTTTCTTTGTTTCACCAAATCAATAAAATACTGTTATTACAAAATTAATTTTAAAAATATATATATTTAATTGCACGTTGGAGCAATGGAGCTTATTAGAGTAATGCCGCCAGCAGAGGAAACTTGTATATTTTGAAGCAAGCTAGCTACCAAATAAAAAGATGAAAGATGGACAAGAAAAAGGAATCAAATTTAGTGGAGTATGATCAAATTTCCGTGTTTGAATTAATTAATTTTTTATGCTCTGCTGTCTAGAATTTTTTATTCCATCAGTAGCATTTTTTTAAATGTCATATTTATATTAACTAACGTAGCTCTTTTAAAATGCTACGAAAAAACACACCTTTGTAACACTTGAAAAATGCTACAAAAAGGGAAAAAATAAGTAAATAAATATACGGCCAAGATTAGAAACACGTGGGCGCTCTCTTTTCCCAAAATTTTTCCATTATAATAGGACACCTAAAGCCTAAGTCCCCTTCTTTTTCTGTCTCTCCTTGGATTCCTCCCCAAATCCCCTGATTTTGTCAATTTCTTTTGTTTTTTTAGTAGATCTCTCAAAATCAAAAAGTTGTAATCGTTAATGCTTTATTGTCCAAATCCCCTGATTTGTCAATTTCTTTTGTTTCTTTAGTAGATCTCTCAAAATCAAAAAGTTCTAATCGTTAATTCTTTATTGTCTCAAGACTTGTTGCTGTTGGGTCTTCCGTTAAATCTTTCTCATCAATATTTACATGTAAGCTTTATTTTTTTAATTTAATTTACCGAATTTAGGGTTTTCAATTATCAATATAGGACTTCTTATGCTGATTCCATTTTTATTTGGAGCAATTTCTTATGTTTGGTTAATTTATTTTTCTTACATTTAGAAGTAATATATCAAAGACTGAAAATTCTTATTTGTGCCTTAACGATTCGAAATTTTGTATGTCAATCACATGATAGATTTTTTCATCTTAATTATTTCTTTGTAGTTAGCAAATACTAAGGTGGATCTGAAAATTGTATCTTATGAATTTGAGTATATGGACATCTATTAGATTTGATATGCGTTCGTGCTTTTGGTCTTGTTAGAATCTTTAATTTATTCTCTTTAATCTACTCCATAAACCAAGGTCTGGAAGGGGAAATCTGTATATTGTTTTCTTGTACAATACTGATTTCATTAGAACCTGCAACGTAAAAGGATTGATCCTTAACAACCTGAATTTTCTCCTGAGCTACGACATTTATGGGTTGCATTGGCATCTTAAAGGAGAGAAGACTTCAATTGAGGTAGATCTTTATGATGTCTCATTATTTGTGGACTTTCCTTTACTAATTTCACTTTTGTAACTTTTGTTGGTTGTACTGTTGATTCTGTTGTTTTGTCACTTCTCTTATTGAGTTGATTTTATTTCTTATGTACTTAAGCCTGTGAATATCAATCCCTCTATCTGGTTAGGGTAATGGTTATTGTTGCATTATTCCAACCAATTGATGCTTAAGTGAGATCCATAAGTGAAGATTTATCTTGCCGAATTTAGTCTCATGCTCGTGGTTTTCTTTTTGCTTTGTTTAAATGAAGATTTAAATTAATCTAAATTTGTTTGCTCTTAGTAGTGTTTGAGTTTTATTTGTTAAGCTAGAAAACTTGAATTTGACTTATTAAATTGGTCATTAGACACAAACAAGGTTATCAATAAGCCCATATTGCTTGGTTATTTAAAGGACTAGATGTTGAAAAATCTCAAAAGTTTCTCAAAATTCGTGATAGCCTCCTGTTTTGTTTATATGATTAGCATCAATAGATAATTCTTTTAGGTTAAATTGAATGCACTTGTATTAAAAAAAAAAGAAGAAAAAAATTGTTGCATAAGGCGATATTTAATTGGTACAAAGGCATGAGTAAGTTATCATAATTGCTCCTTGCATTTGTGTAGTTCGTTCATATTCTTAAACTTATGTCTAACATAGGTTCAAACTCCTATAGAAGATTAATTGGGTAGATGGATTGTGAAGAAAAATAAAATGGCTCCCATGTGAATTAAAAAATATAGTTATAGAATTTCTTTATTGATGTTTGAGTTGATTTATTGCAACATTTGATTTTCATTTCATACTAGCTATTGCTATTTTTATCCTTTTGCTATATACTTATTATATCCTTAATGACCTAGCATTTATGGATTACATGTCAAAGTTGAATGGTTTGGATGAATGTAAGCGTGACTTGAAGTTAAGTACACTTTAATTTTTCTAATTTACTTATATGAGAAAAGTTGGTTAAGGAGGCATTATTTTGTTTCTTTTTTATTAACAAAATAAAATTCTTATTTATTTTTAAATTCATAATGCAGGTGATCAAGGATATTGTGCAAAAATGTATTGAAGAATGAGGACAAATTGAAGATAATATATAGTACTATTTTAAAGGTCACTAGAAAGTATAGAAGTATGACAGTTGCATACTTATTTTTTGTAAATGTTCTGTAGTTGAATGTTTAATATATGATTATGGACGTTTAAGTATTTTTATTTTATCAACAAATGATGTATAATTCCTTTTTCATCAATAGAATGACTAAAATGATGTATTGAATTAATGAATTGAATGAAGAGCATTGAAATGCTATGATAGCATTAGGGGTGGGCGTTGGTTCGGTTTGGTTTGGTTTCGGATCGGTTCGGATTAAAAAATTTAAAAAATCGTTCGGTTTTTTTGAAAATAAAATCCTAACCAAAACCGACCTATCGGTTTCGGTTCGGTTTTTCTGTTTTTTAACTGTATTTGAATTTTGACTTTCAGTCAAGGACCATTTTGAAAATTTGCACACAAATTAGGCCACAATAGAATTCTTATATACAAACATTTCCTAAGTATTGGGCCACACTAATATTATATAAAAGAGATGGATCTAAATGATATTATTCCTCCATTATGTTCTCCACTTCGCGACTTTCTCTATTTCTCACCTAGCAACAATGACATTTGCAGATCCAGTCACATATACAGATCCAAACAAAGCTAATAAAATCAAATACAATTAATAATCTAATACAGTAATAATAAGTAAAGCAACCATGAAATTACAAAAGATTGAAGAGTTATTTCAAAAAAACAAAAAGACCCATTTAAAAAAAAAAGAAAAAGAGAGAAAGCATAGCAAGTAAGTGAGTTGGCTGGCTGGCTAGCGAGGGAGCAATGGAAGGAACGGTAGTGGCAGGTTGGCAGTATCAGCCACCGGCAGATGGAGTTAAAATTTGGGTGTGTGGTTTGTGCGGTCGTGGTTTTGTGTAGTTGAAAGTGAGAGATTGGTGTAGAATTTGTGGTCTGGGTATATATATCATAGTGAAATTACAAAAATACTTTACTATCGGTTCGGTTCAGATCGGATTTTAAACTTTTTTATCCGAAATTGAATCGAACCGAATCATTCGGTTCGGTCTTTTTAATTTCGGATTTTTTAGAGTTAAAAAATAGAAACCGAAACCGAAAAAATCTAAAACGAACCGAATTTTTTTTTGGTTCCAATTCGGTTTTGCCCAGATAGAATGATGTTAATGTTTTTGTAGCATTTAAAATGCTTTTGTAGCATTTTATAAAAGTTATGTTAGACATTTGTAAGGGAACTATACACGGTTCGGTAGTGCTTTCTAAATGCGATCACTTTGAACAATGATAGAATTCACCTCAAACGACAAAAGCTGATTGCATTGCACTAATTCAATGCTATGTATCATAATTTGTGGCATGTAAAAAATGCTACTAATGTGTAACACTTTTAGTTACACCGGCTAACTTAGTATTGTTCAAAATGCTACCATTCACTTTTGGTAGCATTTTTCAGATGCTATCACACACCGTTTTTGTTGAGGTGAGATGAAGAAAAGAAGGAAGAAAAACGAAGAAGCAAAGAAAGTGTGGACCAGGGGAACTTTGTAGAAAGACAACGCTCAAATAATAATAAGAGAAAGGGAACGCCAGTGGTCCAAGATTAGAATAAAAGCATAATAATAAGAGAAAGGGAACGCCAGTGGTCCAAGATTAGAATAAAAGCATAATAATAAGAGAAAGGGAACGCCAGTGGTCCAAGATTAGAATAAAAGCAAACGCCCAAAGAATTATCAGAAGGAAGCCTTACAAAAGCCAAGGTGCAATTAGTGCAAAAGAACTCACCCAGGGGAATATCGAGCCAATCCTAGAACATGTTTCAAATGTGGAAGGGAATGCCACTTCATCAAGGACTACCCAGAGAATGGTACGCAACAAGAAAAGGCTAATGCTCGAGTATTTACACTTACCAAGATGGATGCGGAAGGAAACCCTTCAGTAATATCAGGTGAAATATATATCTCCAAAACTCCTGCACATGTGCTAATAAACTCAGGAGCTACACATTCATTTGCCTCACCAGCATCTATTAGGAAAATCGAAAATGTCCTTAACATAATAAATAAGCCTTTTAGTGTCATGGTACCATCAGGTGAAGTAGTGAACTTGGGACAATTAGTTAAGGCATGTGAGGTCAGTATTAGTGGTTATAAACTATGTGTTGACTTAATAATTCTAGAGATGTATGACTATGACGTAATTCTTGGCATGGTTTAGCTATCAAAATATTAAGATAGTTTGCAAGAAAAAGTAAGTAACTTTTCAACCACCACAAAAGGAATCATTTACATTCAAAGGAGAATGCAAAGAGAAAAGAATGTATGTTGTCTCTACCTTAAAAGTAGCCAGACTATTAAATAAAGGATGTAAGGGGTATTTAGCAAGTGTGGTCATCAAAATAGAATAGCGAAGACTAAAGTTGAAAGATATTCTAGTGGTGAACAAATCGATTTGTTACCAAGAATTGACCCAATTTCAAAGGCGCCCTATAGGATGGCTCCATCATAATTAAAGGAGTTAAATAGTCAATTGTAGAAGTTACTAGACAAAGGCTACATACGCCCAAGTCATTCACCATGGGGAGCATTGGTACTATTCATAAAAAAAAAGGTATGGATCAATGCGAATGTGCATCGACTATCGAGACCTAAATAAAGTAATTATAAAAAACAAGTACCCACTTCCCCGCATTGATGACTTGTTTGATCAGCTACAAGGAGCATCAGTATTTTCAAAGATTAATCTAGGATAAGGATATCACCAATTAAGAATTAAAGAGGCAGATATTCCTAAAACGACATTCAGAACAGGTTATAGACACAATGAGTTTGTCGTCATGCGATTTGGTCTAACTAATGCCCCAACAGCCTTCATGGATCTCATGAACATGGTTACCTAAACAAATTCATAGTGGTGTTCATTGACGATATTTTGGTCTACTCACAAACAAAGGAAGAGCATGTTGAGCATCTAAGGATCACTCTTCAGACTTTAAAGGAGAAGCAACTTTATGTAAAATTCAAGAAATGTGAATTTTAGTTCGAAAAAGTTATATTCCGAGGATACGTCGTTTCTAAAGATGGAATTTCAATAGACCCCTCAAAGGTGGGAGTTGTGAGCCAATGGTCCAGACCAACTAATATAAGAGAAGTCAGAAGCTTCTTGGGTTTGGCTGGATATTATCAAAGATTTGTAGAAGGGTTCTCCAAGATCGCAATGCCATTAACCCAATTGACAAAAAAAAATGTCAAGTTTATGTGGTCATCAGAATGCGAGGAAAACTTCAAAGAACTAAAACAACGATTAGTTACTGACCACCCCCCCCACCAAGGCTGTAGCACACCTGTCACGGCACCCCGAGGACGTGGCCCCCCGACCTGCAAGCACTATTTTTGGGCGGGCCTTTGTACACGTTGTTTCTAAGGATAGAATTTCAATAGATCCCTCGAAGGTAGGAGTTGTGAGCCAATGGTCCTGGCCAACTAATACAAGAGAAGTCAGAAGCTTCTTGGGTTTGGCTAGATATTATCGAAGATTTGTAGAAGGGTTCTCTAAGATCGCAATGCCATTGACCCAATTGACAAAGAAAAATGTCAATTTTGTGTGGTCACCAGAATGCGAGGAAAGCTTCAAAGAACTAAAACATCGATTAGTTACTGCTCCAATCTTAGCCATTCCTAACAACTCTGAGAAATATGTCATCTATACCGATGCTCCAAAAGTGGCATAGGATGCGTTCTCATGCAAAATGGAAAAGTCATTGCATACGCTTCCAGACAATTGAAGGAGTACAAGAAAAATCATCCAACGCATGATTTGGAGTTGGCAGCAGTGGTGCACGCATTAAAAATATGGCGTCACTATTTAATAGAGGCGTATTGTCAGATTTACACTTATCACAAGAGCCTCAAATACTTCTTTACACAAAAGAAGTTGAATATACGACAATGGCGTTGGCTAGAACTTGTCAAGAACTACGATTGCGAAATAAACTATCATCCTGGAAAAGCAAATGTGGTAGCAAATGCACTAAGTAGAAAGTCAAGCATGTCAGCTTTAAGGATCCTTAAAAGATTAAGATAACAGAAAAATTAGCCAATATGACGCTTCGCTCAACCTTGTTAGAAAAGATTAAGGAAGGGCAGGAAAGCGATCCTACTTAAAGAACTTGAAGATAGAGGCCAACTCAAAGGAAACGTCGTTTAAAATATATTAAAATATAAAAGCTAAAAAATACTTGCATAACTGTCATGCAACATGACATGATGAGTAATACCTGTCATAAAGGCTTTTTTTTTTTCTAGTAGTGATTACCCCTTTCTTTAATTACCTTGTTTCCTCTTTAACCCATTAAAATATTCATCATTACAAGTAAAATATCTTTTTTTCCATTTTTGTCAACTTTAATTTTCCTTTCATAATAAGGTTTGATATTTGTTTATTCTTCTCTTTAATGCAGCATTTTAATTTTGTTTTTAAACCCATGAAAGCATTCATATTAGATAGAGTAAAGATCAGAAAGCAAATTTAAAACAAATCTTATCCTTTGATTTTCTTAAGTTGGAGTGGTATAATTTATCGTTCTTCCTCCACCTCTGTTTTTTTTATTCCTTTTGTTTCAGTTGCAAAAGATGGAACATGTTACTTTTATGTTTTCCTAGCAATTCTATTAACAAAAAAATGAAAAAGATTTAGTCCATAAGTAATAGACAATGTTTCATCATGAATATTGATTCAATTTTTCATTGTATGTGGTTTATTGTCGATAAAACATGACACTGCATAAAAATTATTAAACAATATTTTATTAAATTGTCCTTAATAGTAAATTATATTTAGGTTAATTTAGTAATGTAAAAAATTATTAAAATATGAGCGTTCAAAATAAAATTTAGAGTGAAAATAGTCTCCCGTATTGTCATGTAGTGTGGGTTTGGTAATTGACAGTTATATCAATATTTTTGAGATGTTACAAAATTTTGTAATTTATGTACAAAGTTGATATCTCCCCCCCACCAAAGTAAATTTATTATAAGGGCCAAGAAAAGACAATAATACATCATCACATCGGGCACAAATAAAATACTTAGGATAATCTAAGACTCGAGTCCCGGTTATGATAACGCTTAATAACAAATAAAATAAGAAAACAAACTACGTTAATTACGAATTCCTTATAGCCGATAAGCAAAAATAACTCAACGCACTAAAACCTAACATAGTACTAAAGAAATTTTTTGAGTTTGAACTAGTCTACCCACCTCAATATTGTAGGTAAAGACTAAATGTATATATATTGAATAATTTACAAATCTTCATCATTTCAAAAGAAAAAAAATCGTATGCAAATTCTCTGCAATATGCTATGCATGCAACCATTTTACCGTCCATTTATTGTTGGAGAAAAATTAGTTTTTTTTTAAAAAAAACTTTTAAGATCGATCTCATAAAATACATAAGAATTCGTAATCTAGAAAATCATACATTGACAATCAGAAAAGATGAACAATTGAAAATAATCCAAGCTCCCAGATCATGATCCGTCATCACCACTCTTATTAGATCACGATTCGTCACTAATAATCTTCTAGGTTATGACTTAGGTTTGATCTGCACTTGACGTGTGGGCGGGTTTATCACTACTAGAAGCAATTAGTAGGAGAAAATTTTTCTCTCAAAATTAGAGAGAAAAAAAAATATTTTTCTCTAATTTGTATAATGTGGCCTCTCCTTACTTTTTGGGAGAAAATAAGCCTTTCTATATCTCTATTTTAGTGGACCCCCTAGGCTTCATATTTTTTTATTTTTAATTATATTAAATCAAATTTGATTTAAATTAAAAATAATAAAATCAAAAGTAAAATTACTTCTTCTTGTCATGGGGGCCCACCTTATAAAATAACACAAGGCCCCTTAGGTACAAACACATTATATAGAGCCTCCCACTAAATAATATATTTAGGTTTTTAACTCAAATAGCTAGTTATCTTGCTTATTAATCTAGTAGCGCCACAATTAATTAAATTAACTAATTCGGGGATCATATGGGTACATACAATAATGGCTACAATAATTAGGTTTGTAATTAAACTAGCCCAATTATTTAATTCTAAATCTACTCTACTAAAAGATTGGAATTGACCTCCATAATTGTATGTTATCTAGGATAATGTACTCGAATAATAATTCGACCCATGACATATTGATTTCTTTACTACATAATCATTTGTACCACATCGTTAATTAAATCGATATCTCAACTGTCCAATCAATTTAATTACATCTGGTTCCTTGATACTTACTAGTTTTCTTTAATGATCATTTTCAACATACTAAATATGTTGACACACTTTGGCCAGAGAATTCTATGATCAAGTGCTGAAAACTCATCAAGAGATATGTTGTACAAATTCTATATTGTTAATCTATAACTCCAATACTCATAATTGCTCCTACCAAGATACTAGGTAATCTTGAATACAAGTGTGTGTCGTGCCCATTGGTAACCCAAATGAAATAACAATTACAATCATGAAATCATAACTAACTGAAGATTAAGATTACAGTAAAATCAATGCCTATGAGATTTAATAAGTCTGACAGTTATTACAAAGTAATTAAATCTCATATGTAATCCTGTTCAGTGTAGTCGTAAAACATCAATAAATTCATACATGATTAAGACAAATCATTCAATGAATTTATTACAGTTTATACCTAAATAAAATGCCGAACTTTATTTATCAACTGCGAACTTTATTTATTTAATAATAAAATAACTTGTATTTATATCTTCTGTGAATCCACATAGTGATCACATAAATACGTATAATATGATTAAATGAACTTTACTCAAAATATTAATGTAATTAAGATACTTGAATAAAATACCTCATTTATTTTATTAATAAAAAAATTATTTATCACAATTAAATAAACATATATGCTTTTAAAGAGCATATTTTCTCAACAATCTCCCACTAGCTCTCAGAGCATATCAGGCATCTCACGTATGCCCATGCATTCTAAGTGCAGGTTAAAAGGTTTCCCAAGTATGGCCTTAGTAAAAGGATTTGCTAAGTTTTGCTATGACACAATCTGAGTAACCTCCACATCACCTTTCCGCACTATATCCCTTATAAGATGATACTTCATCTCAATATGATTTTGTTTCTTGTGGTTCCTTGGTTCATTAGATTGAGCTACCACACCAATATTATCACAAAATAGTTTTCAAGGGTGCAGTTACAGCAGGTACACCTCAAGATCTTGTAGGAACTTGTGGAGCCATACAACTTCTTTTGCAGCTTCGGATGCAATAACATATTTAGCTTCAGTTGTAAAGTCTGCGATACAAGATTATTTCACACTCCTCCAACTGATAGCTCCACTTCCTAATGTAAACACATAGCTAGAAGTTGATTTTTTAGAATCCTTATCTAACACAAAGTCAGAATCAGTATAACCCACTGTAATGAGTTCATCACTAAAATACACAAGTATATAATTTTCAGTTCTTTTTAGATACTTCATTATATGCTTGATCGAAGTCCAGTGTTCAGGTCCAGGATTAGATTGATATCTGCTAATCATCCATACCGCAAAACAGATGTCTGGCCTAGTGCAAAGTATGACATACATGAGACTTCACACAACTTCTGCATAGGGAACTTGTTTCATCCTCTCTATCTCTTCAGATGTTTTAGGTGATTGATCATTAGAGAATACAATTCCATGTCTGGATGGTAATAAACCAGTCTTCGAATTTTTCATGCTAAATCTAGCCAATATCTTGTCGATATAGACCGCTTGAGACAAGGCTAAAGTTTTATTCTTCCAATCTCGTAGTAATTTAATACCAAGAATATGACTTGCCTCTCCTAGGTCTTTCATATCAAATTGTTTTGCTAACTAACTTTTTATTATAGTCAATACTCTTATATCGTTTCGAATTAGGAGAATATCGTCTATATAAAAAATTAGAAAGGCTACAGATTTTCCTTAAATTTTCTTATATACACATGGTTCATCAATGTTCTGAATGAATCCAAATGATTTAATCGCTTGATCAAATCTAATGTTCCATGACCAGGATGCTTGCTTCAATCCATAAATGGATCTCTGCAACTTATATACCATGTGTTCTTGGCCTTTTTGTATGAATCCATCTGGTTGATGCATGTAGATGTTTTCTTCAAGATGCCCGTTAAGAAAAGCTATCTTGACATCCATTTGCCAAATTTTATAATCTAGCACTCCAGCAATGAAGAGAAGAATCCTAATGGATTTAAGTATAGCAACCGGAGAAAAAGTTCCTCAATCGATTCCCTCTTTCTCAGTAAACCCTTTGACTACTAATCTTACTTTAAATGTTTCCACCCTTCCGCTACTCCTCTTTTTCTCTTGTAGATCCACTTGCATCCTATAGTTTTTATCCCATTTGTTGCCTCTACAAGTTCTTAGACTTTATTGGAATACATAGATTCCATTTCTTAATTCATGATCTTTTTTCAAAATTCAAAATCTCTGTCTATTAGAGCTTCGTTGTAGCTAGTGAGATCTTGTACATGTTCATTTGAGATAGTTGTATAGGTTTCTCCCAATAACATGTATCTCGTAGGTTACCTAGTTACCCTCCCACTACGACGAGGTTCTAAAAGTGATGGTTGTTCAGGGATAATCCTGTGTTGATCAGCTGGTTGTTGTTGTTCTTCCTATTCTATCATAAGTGTTGAAAGCTGAGCATCAACATGATCACCTAACAGTTCTTCAAGTATTACTTTACTCTTAGGTTTGAAGTTATTCATATAGTCTTCCTTGAGGGAAGTGAAATTGTGTGCTCACGATCACTTTCCTATCATGAGGACTATAAAATAAACCTCTCCTAGTTCCTTATGGATACCACACAAATATACAAATCTCAGAACGTGAATCCATTTTGTATGCCTTTGGTTTCAGCACATGTGCTGGTGATCCCCAAATACGAACATGTCGTAAACTTGGTTTGCGACCTAACCATAATTCTATTGGGGTTTTAGGCACTGACTTAGATGGAACTAAGTTCAAGAGGTAAACTACAGTTTCCAGTGTTAGTCCCCAAAAAGATATTGGTAATGACGAATAATTAAGCATGATCTCACTATATCCAAAAAAAGTTCTATTTCTTCTTTCAGCTACCCCATTTTGTTGTGGTGTCCTCGAGACAGTTAGCTGAGATATAATCCCATTTTCAACCAGATACTCTCTGAAATCTCCTGAGAGAAATTCACCACCTCGATCAGATCAAAGTTTCTTATGTCCTTATCTAATTATTTTTCTGTCTTAGCCCTAAACTCTTTGAATTTCTCAAGAGCTTCAGACTTATGATGCATCAGATAAACATAACCATACCTTGAGTAATCATTAGTAAAAGTGATGAAATACTTATAACCTCCTTAAACTTGTATATTGATTAGTCCACATAAATCTGTAAGTACCAATACAAGTGGTACTGTTGCACGCACTCCTTTGGATGAGAATGGCCATTTTGGTCATTTTTCCTTCTAAATAAGATTCATAGAGTGGCAATGATTCATTTTCTAATGGACCGAAGAGCCCATCTTTGATCATTCTCTGTACCCTATTTTGGTTTATATGACTTAAGCGTAAATGCCAGAGGTAACATTGGTTCGAAGAAATATATATTTTCTTAGGTAAATGTATATGCTCATGATTATTGATCACCGTGTGATGTATAGAATAGATCATAGGACTTAAATGATATAAATTATCTTCTAATGTATCAGAACAAATATGTCTCTTATTATAAAAAATAGAAACAGTGGATCCAAAATTTACAGTGTACCCTTGATTTGACAAACAAACTACTGAAATTAAATTCCTTTTAATGTTTGGAACATAAAGACAATTATTCAAAACTAAAGTCCTATTATTAAAAGATAATCGAACAGATCCAGTCTTCACTGCTGACACAAACTGTCCTGTCCCTAACTGCAGCGTGACGCTTCCTTCACTTATTTTCTTGGTTTTCCTGAAACCAATAAAGTGAATTACAAATACGATTAGTTACTCTTGAATCCAAACCCAAGTGTCAATAGGATTCTGAACTAAACAGACTTCAATTACAAAAAGATTTCCTATACCTGATTTCACAATCTTAGGGCAATCCTTTTTCCAGTGACCTTTCTGTCCACACTTAAAGCATTTGCCTTTCGGGTTGCCATCTTGCTTGGTAGACGATTTCTTTTTTCCCAGCTTTCTTCTTACTTTTGCCTTTCGGCTTAGGTCTAGAAGAACTTTTTTCAACAATATTTATGCTTCCCAGAGATTTCTCAGCACGATAGATCTCTTCAGCAGAATGAAGTTCGTTCATCAATTCAGTTAAGGTCATATTTCTTTTATTCATATTATAATTGACCTTAAACTCCTTGAATGTTTCTGACATATTCTAGCACCATGTCAGTCTTTGAGTTATCATCGATTTGTGCTTCCTGAATCTCAACCTTATTCAAATAGCCCATCATTTTGAGGACGTGATCACGAACTCTTGTGCCCTTCCCCATTTGGCTATTTATAATACCTTTCAGCATTGTTTGTCTCGCAGAGAGAGTACTCTACCCGAACATCTGTTGGAGACTATCCGTTATTTCAGTGGCAATCTCCAAGTTCTGATGTTTGGTCTGCAGAATATTAGAAATCGAGGCTAAAATGTAGCATTTTGCCATCTCATTGGCCTTTTGCTATTTCTCGTAAAGCCTCCTCTGATTTTTATGAGCATTTTCTGCTGGAACTGGAGGGTATGGATGGGTTAAGACATATTTATAATTTTCAGCAATCAGGACAATAAATAGATTTTTTTTTCAATCTATATAGTTCTCGCCAGTGAGTTTGTTTTGACTCAGAATAATAGTAAGTTGGCTCAAGGAATACATTTTCTGAAAAATAAAACATCCATGCATAAATAATTTGACATAGAATTTATAATAAATGACAAAAATGTAAAAAACCATAAATGTATTTTAAATTATTGTAACGATAATCTAGTACCGCTTTAACAAACTATCCACTGGGGAAGTCATGTCTATACTTACTAAACCCAATTATCCATTAAATTATTTACTTCATGTAGAGATATGATAAATAATTATCGATTTTTGGGCCTAAATTGTTAACAGAGTTTCGTTGGGAAGATTAACAATAAATTTTAGTTGAGTGTATAACCATTGTTTCAATTTTATCTTTGAAGAAGTTCATCAAATAAAATATCTAATATATGTATCCTCCAAAGAAAACATTATCGTACCATAAAATCGAGGTATATATATAATTTTATTATGAAACTAACAATAAAGCCCGTGAAAAAAATTATCTTGAATTTTTCCTCTTCCATTTAATATTTTAAAATTAATTTTTTCTTTTTAAAAGATACATTAATTATATATGTGCGCACATCCTTTGAGTCGATAAACCACCAATTTGACTTTCATGTGCTCCTGAGTCCCCCAATATTCAAAGAACTTTTCGACTTCTGCGAACCAATCAAGAAATTCCTCAATTTTGAATAGGCCATCAACTTCAACCAGCTTTTTTTTTCTTTTTTTCTTTTTTTTTTCTCTTTTTTTAATTCACAATTCAAGTAAATAAGCACATATACATACAAACTAACACAATTCTTTTTTTTTTTGCACAACACTCGAAATAAAAAAAAAAATTCACTCTTTTTTTTAATACCCACTCCCACTTAATCCTCTTTTTTTTTTCATTACACTTTTTTTTAATTCTCTCACTCTCGCTTAATCTCTCTTCTTTTTTTTTTTTAAATTTTGCCACACAATTTTTTTTTTCGCGCTTAACCCCTCTCTTATATATATATCACGCAATTCCACTCAAAAAAATTTTTCTCTATCCTCGCTGACTCATGCTTCAATCCCCATTTTTTTTAAAAAAAAAATTTAATTTTTTTTTCCGACAAACACCCACAATTCCCAAAAATTGAGCACAAGCACTTCTGCACAAAACAATTATTTTTTTTTTAAATTCACGCCCCTTTTTTTTCTCATTTTTTTTAACACTCACTTTTTTTTCAATTCCATGCAACAGCACAATACACTTTTTTTCCTTTTTTTTAAAAAAAAAAACTCACACCCTTTTTCTTTTTTCTACACGCACAAAGCACAATACACTCATAATTTTTTTATACCCACTCACATGCACAAAACAGACCCACGCCTCTTTTTGGTTATAACACTCTGCACAACACACTCACGCCAACCTTATTTTTCTCTTTTTTTTTTCTTTTACCTCACTCACACTAACTTTTCTTTTCTCTCTTTTTTTTTAAATCTTTTCTTCTCACTCCTCTCACACTTTTTGTACAACATAGAACACACTCGCACTTTTTTTTTTAAATACTATGCACCCTGCTCAACACACTGACGCCCCTGTTTTTTTTACTTTCCTCAAACTTTTCACTCTACACGGTTTCTTATTACTTCACGCTCTCTCTTTTCTTTTTTTCTACTCATGCTTCCTTCTTCGGTTCTTCCTCTTCTGCTAGTTTCTTTCCCTTTTTTTTTTTTCTCAAAACCCACAAAAAATTGTTTGATTTGGTGACTGGAGACTGGAAATGGGTGAAAGAAATTTATAAATGAGTCAATAGGCCTTATCTTTTCGAATTATGCAACGAAATAAATAAGTGTTGGATCATGTTACCGGTCAGAAAAAAATCACGAACGAAAATCTTCCTCAAATCACAGTGTATTTGCCTTTTCTGGATTGTTCAATGATCTTTTTTTTTAATCATTTTTTCGTTCACCCACACACACACTGCTGGTTTTTCTTTTTCGAAATGAATCGTTAACTTTCTCTCTTTTCCAGCAGCGTTTTTTTTTTTTATATATACAACGGTTGGGAGCAGTTGGGAAGTTGATTTGTGTTCAACTTCCCTCTCCCAAACGTGCATGGTAACCAACAAGTGGTTACTATGTGCGGGTCGGGTTGACCCATCTTGGGCGCCCACCCGTCCAACATCTCCCACTCGCACATCATGGGACAACATCGAAACAGCAGAGCAGTGAATAAAGAAACAATGAACAACCACATATCTCCAATCATACAGGCAAATATACCGTGTGACTATGAACATATCCAAAAACCCATTCGGGGAGCCAAAGACATATCTCAATTGCTAACCCAGGCAAGAGATGTCTCAATTGCAATCATATGCAAGAGAACTTAACATATGTTCATTGTATCCCATATTTAATTTTCTTTAATACTCAAGCATACTAAATCCCTTCAGTATGCCAGATTGCGTAATCTCTTTATGTATTCACAATTGTAATATCACAAAGATATTAAACAATTAGTCGACCAGTGAATTACATAAAAGAAAAAATTAAATCTTCCCATCACACTTATGTCTATCAATCTAGAATAGTCGCTTTCTTAGTCATGTTTCATAGACCGAATAATGGTCAAGGTCGTAGATAACATGCTAAAGTAGCAGACAACAATCTGAAATCTCAGAAATATAGTTGATAGTTACAGGGATACCATAATTGACTTATAAAAAGTCATATGGAACTTACACAATGAGGAAGAATGGAGATTCTCTCATTTTCCATTTTTGGTCACGAAGTACGCGCGGTATGATACACGCGTTACAGTGAATCTTCCATTTCAGCGCATGTCTCATTAATCTAATTCACTGTACAGATCTTAATCCAGTCGCTCTTCTACAGCGCCTAACCTGAGTTCTTAAAGTGAACGCTTTCTTTTAGCGTCAAAATAAGATCTCACATCTGGCTTTAATCAGGTCTCTATGATGGTGGGGTACATCATAGTCGGTCGATGAGAAAATATCGTATACGACCTCATCTTGACTCCAGTCAAGGCGATAAAGTTTGTAGAATATTTCTTTATTCTTTGGCTCTTAGACAAAACACATTGTCTCATTATTCTACTTGTCTTATCTCAGCTTGATCCCAGAGCAACTGAGGTGACCGCTCATGTAAGCCGATCATTGACTTGATGACATACTCTCATATGTGTGTAATTATGACTTTCTCAAACTAATTTGAAATAAGAGAACTTAAAACATCAATGCATTTTCAAAATAATTCATGTAATAAAAATGTATAGTAAATAAAATATCTTTACAATGCAATATTACAATCTACGTAGCCCCAACGATCTAGCATGAGAGGCGAATACAATTCTCGTTACAACTTTTGTAAGTGGATAAGCTAACATACTATGTATAGATATGTATTGTATGGCTACTTCCTTCTTTGCCAAAATGTCTCTTATAAAATTGTATTTAGTCTCCATGTGTTTCTACTTGATGTGGTATTTGGCATCTTTAGAGAATGATATAGCAGCCTGACTGTCACAATAGACAGTTACTGGACTAGTAGTGCTAATATTAATCTCTAAGTCCTCTACAAATCTCTTAAGCCATACAACTTCTTGCACTGCCACAGAACATGCAATATATTCAGCTTCCATCGTTGATAAAGCTGTGCATGTTTGTTTCTTGCTACTCCATGTAATTGCTCCTCTGTTTAGCAAGAATGCATATCCTGAAGTCGATTTGCGCTCATCCAGATCGCCACCCCAGTCAGCATATAAATATCCAACAATTCACAAACCACCTCCTTGATAGCATAAAGAATAATCTGCAGTGCCTTCGAGATATGCCAAAATCCTTTTGATCGCACTCCAAGCTTCTGTCTAGGATTCGACTGGTATCTACTCACCAGTCCTACAACATAACTGATATCCGGCCTTGTACACATCATGGCATACATGAGACTTCCAATGGCATTTGCATAAGGAATTCTAGCCATTCTTTCATTTTTTGAGGAATGTTGGGACACATATCGAGACTAAGAGATTGTCCTTTAGCTATTGGGGTGTCCATTGGCTTACAATCAACTATATTGAATCTTTCAAGGATCTTCTTAATGTAAGGTTCTTGTGATAGTGCCAAAAGTTTCCTTGAATGATCCCTAAAAATTTTGACTCCTAAGATATAAGTTGCTTCGCCCATATCTTTCATGTCAAAATTTGAGAATAGCCAATCTTTAACAGTTTTAACAAACTCTTTACTGTTCGCAGCTAACAATATATTGTCCACATACAAAGACCATATCGCAAAATCGTCTTTAGACCTTTTAATGTACACACAATGGTCTTCCTCAATCATCCTAAAGCCATAAGAAATTATGGCTTGATGAAATTTAAGGTTCCATTGTCTAGAGGATTGTTTAAGGCCATAAATAGACCTTTTTAGCTTGCATACTTTGCGCTCTTGGCCTTTAATAACAAAACCTTGTGGTTGTGCCATATAAATTTCTTCCTCTAGTTCTCCATTGAGAAATGCAGTTTTTAAATCCATTTGATGTAACTCAAGGTCTAAATGTGCAACGATAGCCAAGATTAATCGTATAGAAGCAAACCTTACTACAGGAGAAAAAGTCTCTCCATAGTCTACACCCTCCTGTTGGGTATAACCTTTAGCGACTAATCTTGCTTTATATCTCTCAATTGTCCCATCCGCCTTACATTTTATCTGGAGAACCCATTTTTTTCCGATAGCTTTATGGTTAGGCGAAAGATTAACCAAGTCCCAGACCTGATTGACTTTCATAGACTTCATCTCTTCCTCCATTGCTTTCATCCACAAATCCTTAGTAGACGATGTGAGAGCCTCGTTATAAGTATTTGGCTCATCACCGTCGTGTCAAGCAATTATAAAAGCTTCTCCCTCAATCTCAAAGTGACGCGAGGAATTGGCCTACGATTACTCTTTTGAGTTGATTCCCCAGCTGGAATCGAAGTGTCTGATGTTTTACTCCCACTCAGAGTGGCAATCCCTAAAGGATCTGTACTAACACCAACACCATTGTTAGAAATGATAATCTCATTTGGATCTTCTAATTCATAGAATTGAAAATCCTTATCAACTTCTCTAATGCTGGGAAATTCATTTTCTAGAAAATTGACATCTCGTGATTCTAGTTCAGACATAGTTCCACCTGCTTGTTCACCAATGAACACATATCCTTTAGAGTGTTCTGAGTATCTAATAAAGATACACTTTTTACCCCTAACTCCTAATTTTCCAAACGTATGAGTAGGGTTGTGAATATAAGCTGCAGACCCCCATGGTCGTAGATGAGATAGGTCAGGTTTTCTACCCGTCCATAACTAATATGAGGTGGAACTAATTGATTTTGAAGGAACTCGGTTAAGTACATAGATAGCAGTTAATAAAGCATTTCCCCAATAGGATATTGGAAGATTTGCTTGCGCCATCATTGACCTAATAATTTCTAATAAAGTTCTATTCCTTCTTTCCATTATACCATTTTGTTGCAGAGTTTCAGGAATAGTCAGTTGTCTCTTTATCCCTTTCTCATTAAAGAGTTCTTTGAACTGTTCCGAAGGGTATTCACATCCTCGGTTAGTTCTTAGAGCTTTAATATGTGTGTCTAGTTGATTCTCTGCCATGTTCAAATATAATCTAAAGCAATCCAATGCTTCTGATTTATGAGAAATCAAGTAGACGTGACCGAAACATGAATAATCATAAATGAATGTAATAAAATATGAGGCTCCATGTTTAGCCTTTACATTCATTGGACCACAGATGTCAGAGTGGATTAACTGCAATGGTTTTTCGGCTCTAATTCCTTTGCTAAATGGTTTTTTAGTTGTTTTCCCAACTAGACAATTTTCACATATTGGTAATTCAATCTTGGTGAGTGGGCACAACATGCCCTTTCTCGCAAGTCTATACATTCTTTCTTGCCCTATATGACCTAGTCTAGCATGCCAAGTGATGGCATCTATTTCATTATTACTAGAAGAAGTAACACTACTAGAAAAATAGTCTTTACTGACACTTGCCTTGTGACACTTTATTAAAAAGTATCAGTAATTTCATGCATTTGGGGCATTTTCCGTGTTTAACAAACAAGTATCATAGATCACTGATATTAAAGTGTCAGTATATTAAACATCAGAAATCATTGACGCTAAGGTATCAATAGCAAAAAAATTATCATTTTATTTTTGTTTTCGCCTCAACTCGAAACCAAGATCTCTAAACTTCAAACTTTTACTTTCAATAGCAAAACCGCTGAGCCTAAAATTTTTTATTTGTTTAATTATTAAAGTCTTAAAAATATAAAATATATCCATTGCAATCTAAACCTAAACCTAAACCTAAACTTCTCCAAACTTCTAACACTGCCTCTTTCATAAAGTATCTGAAAATTAAAATTGAGAGAAAACAAAACTTCTCTAGTGTCATTTTGTAAGCTACCACGCCAACTAATTTTTTATGAAGATTGGATGAAGAGACAGAGAGAGATATCTTTGGTGGACTACGCTTTATCCTGAGACGATGACATATCAGAGCAGAAAGATGAACAGTCATGAAACCCTAACGAACAACCACAAATTTCTACCCACCAGCCTTCTTCTCCTACTCCGCTGGCAAATCCGACTCGGAGCTTGAAATTCGCCTGCAGTGCCGTAATGCACCACCCTGTTGTGCCAGCAGCCAACTCCGACGTGTCAGCACATTCAACATAGCGTTTGGACTCATGTGCCTTCCAGAACCAGGGGTCTTCGAGCCTGCTACGTACGATTAGCCAGCCTTGCGGCTCATTGACGAAATCTAGTTCGGATTCCGGGGGTGGGCGTCTGGGTCCTAACCAGATCTTCCTTACTAAGAGGTTGATAAGACCTCAAGGTAAGAAAGTAAAGGAGATGAAAGGGGAATATGGTACAGATCCGTAACTAAGAAGTGCTCTTTAGCAGGTTTCAACAGAAAGTCAAGATCTCTTGACGTTCGGTAATTTCTCTTTTCCTCTTTTAATTTTGATTAAAATTCAATATAATTATATTCAACTAATTTTAGGGTTTCTCATTTGTGGCAAGGAAAATCTAGATTGTCGACTTCAAATCAATGGCTGAAAAATGTGGCGCCGCCTTCATTACACCACCGGCTTTCAAAAAACATCTGATGCTTCTGTTCTCTTGAACTTGGCCTCTATGCTTGTGGTTTCAAGAATGGACGGTGCCTCTTGAGTTGCGATTGTAATGTTGAGCAAATTAAAGGGTACTATTGATGGGTAAGATATTTACTACAGTATATCCTTTCGCCATTAATAAATAATTATTTTTTATTAATTTATTGAATTGCATAAGCTTACGATCTTACTTACTCTAGACTTGATAAAAATAAAATTATGGGTGAGTATTGTCCATACGATTGTTGATTTTTTGGGTGAGTACTATTTTTTCCCATTGTGGAAGAGCTGTGAATTGATTAGTTGATCTCAAGATAATCATTATATATTTGGCTAAATTCTGATACTTAGCTACCATGTGAATATTGGGTGGTAGTACCCCTAACCTTTTCGTTCTCGGTCCTTACATCATTCTTCTACTCAATTCAGTACTTCATCTTGATTTTAGTTTTTTGATTAATCAGCACATTTGGCGGTAGAAGTTCAAATTATTATATGGGAATTAATGATATTTGTGTTGCTGGACACTTGATTTTGAGGTGAAAGATTAATTAATAGTTTACGAAATTATGCTGAAAATTTGAGGATTGATAGATTGTTGTTGTGAACTTGGTTGTTTCCGAACTTGGCTAAATGACTTTCAATTGGTTTGAAAGTTTGATTAAACTAAGTTTAAATGAGAACATTTTAATTCTGGAAATTTTAGAATGAATTGGGTTTATATTTGATTTTGAATGGATTTCTCAATATGGTTGGTTGTTGTCCAATTTTATTAGAAATTACATATGCACCATGTTTGATATTGCAAACATATAGTCTAACAGAGTTAGAATAAGCTGAAATTCGGATAAACTACACTTCTATTTGCATACTTTGAATCTAGAAAATTTTATTTTGATTGAACTTGTAATTTATTTTAATGATTTTTCAAACTCTGTTGCCTTTGCAGTAACTTCTTTTAACAGAACTGTTCATTAATCTTTGATCCTATCAAAAACTAGCCTAATGATATCGGAATAGCCTCAAATTTTAATATGTTGTTGACGTATATGTCCACTTAAAATCTGGAAAGTATCATTCTGATATATTTAGTATTTTAAATTTAATAAATATTCAAACACCTGCTGCTACTTTTACAGTTTCATATGCAATTTTAACTTATATAGTTTTATCATGTGAGAAGCAAATGTAGAGTTGTCCAAATGACTTGGAAATTTTATTTGTGGTGCATTGACATGTCTAATTATGTTTTGTAAGTTTCATAGCATTCCAAATTGAATTAAAGAAAATCTTAAATTCAAGCTGTCAATGTTTCCTATTATACAACATTACTTGTGAGTGGAAATATATAATGATTATATTTTTATTCTACTTTTTTTTTATCTTAAAGTTTTATAATTAGGCAAAATTAATGAATACTTAATTACAATTTAGGGTGATATTCTTTAAATGGTCCACATGAATAGATTTAAGTAGTATAATAAATCTCATACTCATTTTATAAAGGCTTAACTAAGTTTGCAAATATTATTTCTTTTAGTAGTAATAATTTTGGATCGAACTCTCAAATTATTGAAATATTTTATGTCCAAACTTTATTATGCCTAATATAAATATGGAGATTCATAGTTATTTTATGCCCAATTTAAGGAAACTGCAGTTTGAGGACTTATTTTTTGCCTTGTTAAATAAGCTTTTGGAATGAATAAATTGAGGAAATGAGTGGTGATTTATTTATAATAGAACATTTGTGATAGCTTTTAACTATGCACAAAAATCACTTGGTTTATGTAGATAGAGTAACATGCTTGTGCTGAAAGTAGATATTACATTGAAAACTTCTTGTCTGCTATAGTTTGCTATATATATAACCTTTACCAAAAGAGAATAATTGAGTTTATTTATAAATAGCTTATGAATATTTTTTTCTTTCGAAAAAAATAATTTTATTTTTGTTAATTGTTGTTTCTCTAATGGCTGGATATTGGCAGCTAATTTTTTTTTCTTTTCCATGTATTCATATGCAGATTTGATCAATGTGTTTGAAATGTTTATTCTTCAACTTCACTTATATCCTAACCCATACAGTCTATTGAATGGATAAGCTGTTGGTGTGATAACACAATTATACTACTCATATTCAAAGAGTGAAAGGCAGTCATCCTTCTCAATTTAACTTCTAGATTGATTAAATTTAGCCACAAGTAGTAGGCATTTGATTGGATGGTAGAAATTGTTATGTATTGAATTTGGATTATTTAGTTAAGAGAGTAGGATATCTCATATTTTTGTTATTGAAGTTTTGGAATTTGTAATATATACTAACAATATTTAAATATGAAATGAAAAATTTTGTGATATAAATCAATTTCTTTTTGTTATTCTGTGGTGCCTTTTAATTTTACCAATAAATCAATAGGAATGATCCAATTCAATTTTTTTTTTATTTTTAAAAAATAAATTAACTAGTGATACCGCGGTAACAGTAATCATAGACACTAATAAAATATCAATAACTACTAACACTATGATGTCATAATATCGGTGATACTGTAGTAATAGTTATCACTGACACCACTTACAAGTGTCACTATTTTTCTGACTCCCAGATTACTGACACAATTAACAAGTGTCAGTGAAAGTAATTTCTGACACTATTCTAAAGTCAGTAAAGACCATTTTTCTAGTAGTGTAACATAAGAAAAACAACTATTATCATAACTTGAACCATCAAGTATTGTATCTAATACAATAAAACCATTAATTAAATGCCCAGTTCCAATAAGGACTGAATTTAAAAATATCTCTAAACAAACACCATGAAAAGTTAAGTAATATCCTAATTCAAGAAGAACAGGGACATATATCAAGTTTCGTCGAATCTCTGGTGCATACAAGATATCGTGTAACAAAAGAATACGTCCACCACGCAAAGTCAATTTGCAGGTGCCTATTCCTTTTGCCTCAACCCTAGAGTTGTTACCCATGTATATCCATCTACTCCCTTGACTGATTCGACGATACTCCACATATGCATCTCGATCACGAGCTATATGGTCAGTTGCTCCTGAGTCTACAGCCCATACAGGACGACATTCAGTTAGGAGTACAGAACTCGTTACTAAAGCATAATTTAACAAAGTGTAGTTGAGTCTCACCTTCTTCGACTCAGTACACTCACGAACAAAGTGACCCAACTTGCTACAGTTGTAGCATCTCACCTTGGATTTGTCTATTTTTCTTGCCAGCACGCTTACCCCTTGGGCGTTTTTTAGCATTTTGCTTCTTCTGATCAGGATCAGATCCCTTACCCTTCTGGTTATTTTTATGGTCCCTTTTGCGCTTGAAGCTCAAAACTTTGTGCGAGCTTGACTCGGCCATAAAAACTCTATCAGAAAATTTAGCTGCCTCAAGGCGCTCTACTTCCAACTCTAGATGATGCTCAATATCTTTAAAAGTTTTGATATTTTCATTATGAGTTATATTTACCTTAATGTGTTCCCAGGTATCGGGTAGAGATCTTATCACTGCCTGGACTTGTTGTTCATTAGTCAAAATATGTCCAGCAGACTTAAGCTCACGAACTATGTTCGACATCTCCCTCAGATGTTGCCTCATTATGTAGTTCGGGCGCTTCTAATAAGAGTCAAATTTGATCGTAAGCCTCCTGAGTTCAGTGGTCAAGGTACCACCAAACTTGTCTTTCAGAGCGAGCCACATCTCTTGAGTTGTCTTATACTTCTTATACTCACACATGAGATCATCTTGCATGCTGCTCAATAACGTTATGTGAGCATTGCTATTCTTCTTTTTCCAGGCCTGATAGGCCTCAAGATCCCTCCTGTTTTGAGCAGTATTACCTTGTTCAGGCTCAGCTAGGGTGTTGTTAAGAGTTTCTAGAGTCTTTTGCTCTTCAAGGATGTACTGAATCTTGCGGTGCCAAATATCGTAATTGTCACCATTCAGTTTCTCACCCTTGTTCAACTCAGTTACAATGTTTTTAGATGTAGAGGCCATCTCAACTATAATTCAACACATAGACAATTCAAAATACAATCACTAAAGGGATAATTAATAATTACACACAAACAATTAATTTTGCCACAAACATAAACCAAAAGACATGACGAACTAATATCGGGAATGAAATCAAACGGTCGTCGAGGCTTCCAATCATCATCCAATTCCCTTATTATATACATCATTAATTCGATTTTAATGCGCAAAATTATCAGTTCTAAGTATGAATTTATTAAATTCAATTTAATTAGAACTCCCACTCAACGGAACAATTCATGAGATATGATAAAAGAGTATGTAAAGTCGAGCATTAAATTAATGTAAAATATCATTAATGAAATCATAGCAACATATAGTTCAACCAAAAAAATAAAACCAATTAAAAAAAATATAATCAACAAACAAATGAAATAACCTAACATAGTCAAACTAATACATAAAATCTTCTACATGTTCTTAAAATATTCTTTGTTGCTCGTGACTCTTTCATCTAACTTATACTTAAGTCTATCTCCAAATAAAAATAATTGTTCCCTCTTGATGATTGTGTTTATGGTTTTCTCATACCATAACTTCTGCCCTCTACCAAGGCGACTAGCTCTTCTCCCACTTTGAAGGTTCGTGTGAATGCTAAGCACTGAGGTTCACCTCATCTTTGAAACAAGATGGCGCTCCTCCACCAACTCAATTTCAGACCTCAGCTTATAATATCTGTGTGAGGGTTCCTTAATATGATTTAACATGTGAACCTTAAAGACAAGCGTATTGTCATCATCAGGTAATGATTGAATGAGGAGTCATTCATAATAACCCCAATTCGTATACACAATAGGTATATTTGCGGATATTAAGTGGTTAAAAGTCCCATATAAATCTTCTATGTTAATGCATATAGGATGATCAGGGTCCATATGATAATTCTCCATAAGTACTTCATAAGATAGATTATTATTAATCTCAATTAGATCATTAGGTGAAACCCAAGCTCTAATTGTCATTAAACCTTCTTCCTCGGTCCACAACTTACTAACGGGAGGCATCTACGAGAAAAAAAAATAAAAAAAAATTAGGGATTGTTAACAAACGACTAAATACGAGATTAAATTTTAGCCAATTCCATAAAAAATAAATAAATATTTCAATCTCCCATTAGAGCGAAACATTTATTAACATATAATGCTCATCCGTGAGACTATATTAGCTTGATCCAAAATTTTATTTCAAAAAATAAGAAATGATTAAAAATAATTATTTCATATATAAAAAATAGAAAATTAAATTTCGGATCAACTGGCACAAACGGGGCCCAAATCGGAGTCCCAAATAGCAAAATATGTAAAAATTTACGAATTTGGATTTATCCCCCACGTGTGCTATAGTAGGATACAATGCGCTACAGAACTCTACAGTACCCCTACAGTATCGCTACAGTGCTACAGTGCCGATGTAGTATACTACAATGTGCTACAGAATGCTATAGTCGCATTCAAACACACACAAACCCGCTGTGTGAGGCCCATGCACGGCCTTGTACCGCTCAAATGGCGTTGGGTCCAACACCATTCGACTCCATTTTTCATTATGAACACAATGGTACTTTCAGAGTTTCAAACGGAGGTCGGAATAGGCCGGAACGTCAAAAAACTAACTCCGGCATTATTCATCATCTTCTCCAAATTAGGGTTTTTAATCCTTTCCAAACCCTAATCTAACCATAAACGTATTTTGGCCATACCTTTCTCGTCTTAAGTCAGTGTTTAACAAATAATATATCGTTGGAAAGCTCTCGAAAAGATCTTTCCAAAGATATATCACACATACTGTCAGGTATCCTAGATAAGAAAAATATGATCCATTGAACTTTCGGGTTTCATAAATATTTAGGGTTCATGCAATCTAAACCCTAGCCCGATTTTAATAACTTCAATTCCAGAATTTATGCATTCATATTAAACATTTCAGAACACATAAAACAACAGCCATCACAAAAAATAATAAAATAAAAAATCATGCTTTTCATGAATCAAATCCAACCAATGCACGAATCCAACACATTTAGGCTCTGATACTAATGAAAGAAATTCATAAATGAGTCAATAGGCATTACCTTTTCGAATTATGCTGCGGAATAAAGAAGAGTTGGATCACGACACCGGTCGGAAAGAAATCACGAATGGAAATCTTTCTCAAATCACAGTGTATTTGCCTTTTCTAGATTGTTCAATGATCTTGTTTTTTTAATCCTCTTTTCATTCACCCACACACACACACTGCTGGTTTTTCTTTTTTGAAATGAATCGTTAACTTTCTATCTTTTCTAGCAGCATTTTTTTTTTATATATATACAACGGTTGGGAGTGGTTGGGAAGTTTATTTGTGTTTAACTCCCTCTCTCAAATGTGCATGGTAACCAATTGTTGGTTACCATGTGCGGGTCGGGTCGGGTTGGGTCGGCCCATCTTGGGCGCCCACCCGTCCAACAATGGGATTAGAGTTGGTGGAATATGATGGTTGGAGATAAGAAGAACTCGTCGGTGGTCGTGACTTGAATAGAGCCTTGCTGGTTTGTGTGCAAAATCGACTAGACGATGGTGATGGTTTTGTGTGTTGCAATAGTGGTTTTGATTAATAAACGGTAGTGAATTTTTTTCCTTTTTTTTTAAAATAGAGATGGACAATGATGGAGTTAGATGGCTTGGATATGTGTGGTGTGGTCAATTGTGTTGGATGTGGTGGTGGTTAGGGTTAGGGTTAGGGTTATGGTTTCGGTTTGGGAATTCTTTTTTTTTTTTCAAAATGGAAAACGGTGATGTAGAGTTTGGGTGGTTAGTGATAGATGGATATGGAAGTTTTGGTTATCAGGAAAGCTCCACATGATAGAGAGAAAGGCTCTGATACCAATTGATGCAGTAGTTTGTTAGATTTCGCTCTAACTTGCACTCTCATAGAGAGAAGAAGTTATTAAAAATTCACAATAAGAATTTGTATTGAAGAAAACACAAATTTGATTGAACATTCATTGATTTTTACAATGGATTTAGCATATATTTATAGTACTCATATTCAGCTATACCTACTACATTCCACTCAACAAACACACTAATTACAATCTACTAACAAAACACACTTACTCTATTATACTATTTAGACCCTCATATTTTATGTTGTATTATATTTTCTCCCTCCTGATTTTCAAGGCAAATGGCACACATCGAGTCTCCAACATTTTGGTTCAAAGTTTCAGAAGTGAACACAAAGCTGGGCAATGCATTTACTAGACTTCTACTTTGTTGTTGCTGACTCTGCTCTTGCATCATCACAAAACTGGGTGGATTGGTTCCGGGAATATGACTCTCCATACATGCACAAATAGTGGATGATGCTACCCACATTAAAGGTAGCAGCACCACCACTAGTAGCCAATACCAAGGTATAGAAGAATCCGATGGAGGAAATAAACAACATTCCCCAGCTTTTCCTAGCGCATGCTCTTTTAGCTATTGACCGGCATCGAACGAAATATAGATAGCATGGATGTTTACGCCCTCTAGAGTTATGGACGCTAATTATACACAAAAAAAATAAGGATTTACATAAAGAAATTAATAATCTAAATTTTTTAATAATTTTAAAAGATTTTTTTATTATATACGTGAATTCATTTGGCCGTTTACTCCATCATCGTACACAATTGAGCATTCTGGATTTTAGTGTCATAATTACACACGCCACAAATTATTAAAACAAAGTTAGTTGTTCTATTAGAAGCAACAACATGGTTACTTAATGTGGAACAACCGTTTGGAGGATCCGCTACATGGAAATCTCCACATATGCCCTTCTTATTAACATCTAAAGGAAAAAAAAAGTAAAGAACAAAAAAATTATTCTACAATATCTATTACATTTTCCCGAAGAAACAAACAAATTATGGAGGAGGTAAAACTAAAATTTTACCGTAAATGGCAAGAATGTTGGGAAAGTGCACATATGAAGACTTCCAAATAACAGATGCATACGTTAGTGAAAAAAAAGGAGTGGAGGTAGATAATAAAAATGACAAAGTGGCCTATCTTTCTCTCTTCACTTATTCATGTTGTTGAACAAAAGTCCACATGAACTTAGAAAAGAGGCTTTCCGTACATACATATTTAATATAAGACAATTCAATAATTTCACAAAAAATGAAGGTACTTGAATCCAACAAGTGATCAAAATATCTTTCACACTCATTTTTTTAAAAATATTTCTAGCACTTAATTTAAATACTCGTATCTTATTTGAAGGGAAGAAAGTTAACCCAAGTGTACAAGTGATCAAAATATCTTTCACACTCATTTTTTTAAAAATATTTCTAGTACTTAATTTAAATACTCGTATCTTATTTGAAGGGAAGAAAGTTAACCCAAGTATTTCAGCCGCAAAAGCCCAATCAGTAATAGAAGCCTTTCAAAGGGTAGCATGTGGAGAAAACTCAAGCTGAAAAGCCAAAAGACGAGAGGAAACAGTAGTGGACTCCCCCGCTCCCCCAATGAAAGCTTTAAAGTCAATGTGGATACTGCTATAGATGTTGAACCTGCAGGAGTTGTTATCACAAATGATGAAGGAAGAATTGTGGCAGCTGCAACTAAGCCCTCAAGGCTAAGATGTGGTGTGTCGTTTGCAGAAGCAAAGGCTGCAGAATGGGAGCTTCAAGTGGCCAAAGAGGCAAATTTGGCATTAGTTATTATTTAGACAGATTCTCAGGAGGTAGTTGACCTTGTTAACAATAGAAAGGAAGCAAAAATGAAATATTTTGGGTGATAACAACAATTCAAGACATGAATTTTGAATTCCAGAATGTTATTTTTACAGCATGTCCATAGATCTAGGAATGAAACAGCTCATAGGCTTGCTAAATATGCCATTAGAAGTGGAGTCTCAAATGTATGGGTGGAGTCTTTCCCAGCTGACATTGCTTGTATTCTCAATTCTATTAATTAATGGAAATTTTTATCTTTTCTTCAAAAAAAAAACTCGTATATTAAATTACTTCCATAGGACAGACCTGAAAAAAAAGGGTCATCTAGGTGGAAAGAGAAGGACAGACCTGCAATCGCAGAGACTACTGATCCTCTTCTTGCTCGTAGTCATCTGTTAAGAATCCGGGAAGCTTTGATCAAGCTCGTTTCCTCCTCGTCAGGCCTATTTCAAAATGAATGTAGATGCAGCAGTATATAGATAAACATCAATCAAAGTGAAGGTAGATGCAACAGTATATCGATAAACATCAAGGATCTGGGTGGTGATTAGAGATGGAGGTGGAATCATGATAGCTGTAGTAACTTACCAAATAATTTTTTTTTTTGGAGATGTACCATAGGTAGAAGCAGCAGAAGTAAACTTGGCATTCAAGTTGCAAAAGTGAGAAAATGATTTCGAAGGGTAACTCAAGAGGGAGCACTAAGCATGTGCTCTTTAAAAGCCTTTTCTCTATTTTTTTTATCTAATTCAATTCTTATATATTGTTGTGATATTTTATTTCTCAACTAAGGTCATGGTGTATGAATATTCGATTTGATCATAGCGCGTTGATCCAATTCCTAATACATTGGAGCATTGTTGTCTTTGCTTTTTTAAACTTGGGTAAGAAACAAGAAACAAGGGCTCATTCAAAATTACTCACCCATTGATCAATAAATTAAAACAGACAACTTAGCCATTGGGTAGGAAAACTATTTTCTTGTTCACTACATTTTGTAAGAAATAAACAATTCAGTTTGTTTAGCTGAACATAGAAATGTTACCCACCATGCCGTCATGAGGTTCTATTTTATATATAATGAACCGTCTCTGATCAGTACGAGGTTTGTAAAAATTTATCAGGATGATGTTGGGTCCTTAAGTCAAAAGAGCTAGTCATCACCAGAACTAGATTCTAGAATTTTTAGGGTCAAGTTCATACTTATCTAATTGGAACATTTCTTATCGGAAAGAAGGATGCGAGAGTAATAAAGATGATGATAATGGTAGAATAATAAAGATTAATATGCTAGCTAACCGAGTCAGTCGTGTGCCCCAATTTCTATTTTCTCCTAAAAACTTTTTGACTCCATCAAGAGAGCGTGCTACAAAAATGAACCCATTAGTAAATAATTGATAAGCCAAGATAAATTGATATTGGTGGGCCACCACAGACAGTTTAGGGTTACTTACCTTTTCATATTTAATTTTTTTGTTCTTCGATTTTGTATTGCCAACTCGCTACTTTAAATTTTTTGTTATTTAGTTTGTTCCCACAAGCATTGTTGGGTTATTAGTTCCATGTGGCCATTATTTACAAATTATTTTTCTGTATAACAGAAAAAATGAAACCTCGTCGTCATAAAATTGCATGAACAAATATTCAATTTGATTATTGTTATAGAAAACAAATAAATTTCATTAATAGATTATGGTTATGTTAACGTTAGGGATTTGATGAGATGATCATGTAATTGACTAAACACATTCGAGAACATGAATTAATGACTTAAAATTTTTTAAGTAATAATAATAAAGAGTGAAAGTAAAGAATATTATTTGCAATCATCAAACTGGAAAAAAAGTTTTTTTATCCTCCTTTTTCTAAGTAGTGAAAATAGTTATAGAATATGTCAATATTAGAGTTAACTATTTTCATTTGCTGGAAATATATTATTTAAAATCCTTCCTTTCATCCTTTGCTAGCTAGAAATGTTGGCTTGAGAGATGAACTCTCATTACAAGCACAATTTTTTCTTTTTACATTTTAATTGAGACTTGAAAGTACTCTCTCTTATATGTTCTCAGTTTTAGGGTCCCATTTTCATCAGTAATTTATAACTTTAAAAATGTTTTTATTTATGAAATCCATATACGACTCTTTTTGGTCACACAGTAGGCGGACTTCGCTTCAAAAGCTCTGTAGTTTGTGTAATTTGTCTTTTCTCTTTCCTTTAGCAGAAGATTTTAGCCTTGAAATTTTTTCTTTTTCTGCTTTTGTTCATAAAATAGTAACCAAAGAAGCCCATTCCGCGATTTAATCCTGCGTAAAACTTGTTGTTAGCCACCATTACGGTCTCCATATAATTGAAGTATGGTGACACATGCTTGCGGTCAGTTCAATCACAAATGGACGGTCAATGAGAACCCGTACAGATTTATTCAACGGTCAAGATCTGCGGTTTCCCAAAACTGTTGGGAAAATATGCTCTTTAAAAGCATATGTGTTTATTTAATTGTAATAAACTATTTTTCTGATTAATAAAATAAATGAGGTATTTTATTCAAATATCTTAATTGCATTAATACTTGTATTAAAGTCCATTTAATCATATTATATGTATTTATGTGATCACCATGTGGATTCACAGAAGACATAAATACAAGTTATCTTATGATTAAATAAATTTAGTTCGCAGTTGATAAATAAAGTTGGGCACTTTATTTAGGTATAGACTGTAATAAATTCATTGAATGATTTGTCTTAATCATGTATGAATTTATTGATGTAGTACGACTACATTGAACAGGATCACATATGAGATTTAATTAACTTTGTAATAACTGTCAGACTTATTAAATCTCATAGGCGTTGATTTTACTGTAATCTTAATCTTGAGTTAATTATGATTTCATGATTGTAATTGTTATTCCATTTGAGTTACCAATGGGCACGACACATTCTTGTGGTCAAGATTACCCGGTATCTTGGTGGGAGCAATTATGAGTATTGGAGTTATGGATTAACAATATAGAATTTGTACAACACATCTCTTGATGGGTTTTCGGCACTTGATCATAGAATTCTCTGGCCAGAGTGTGTCAACATATTTAGTATGTTGAAAATGATCATTAGAGAAAACCAGTAAGGATCAAGGAAAAAGATGTTATTAAATTGATTGGACAGTTGAGATATCAATTTAATTAACGATGTGGTACAAAGGATTGTGCAGTAAAGAAATCAATGTGGCTTGGGACGAATTATTATTCGAGCATACAATTATGGAAGTCAGTTCCAATCTTTTAGTGGAGTAGATTTGGAATTAAATAATTGGGCTAGTTTAATTACAGGCCTAATTATTGTAGCCACTATTGTATGTTCCCAAATGATCCCCGGGTTAGCTCATTTAATTGACTGCACCACTACTGGACTAATAAGCAAGATAACTAGCTATTTGGGTCAAAAGCCTAAATATATCATTTAGTGGGAGGCTCCATTTAATTAGCTTTTGTGTAAGGGGCCTTATGTTATTTTACAAGGTGGGTCCCCTATTGAAAAAGCAAATAACGTGGGTTTTGTTTTTGGATTATTTGGAGCCTAGGGTTTTCACTAAAGGGTGATATAAAAGGCTTATTTTTCTCAAAAGAAAAGAGAGAAGCCACTTTATACAGATCAGAGAATAAGATTTTTCTCTCTATTGTTGAGAGAAAAATTTTCTCGTGCTAGTTGCTTTGGTAGTGATAAAGGCGCCCACACGTCAAGTGCAGATCGAACCTGAGTCATAACCTGGAAGATCATTGGTGACAGATCGTGATCTAACAGGAGTGGTGGTGGCGGATCGTGATCTAGGAGCCTAAATCACTACAGCGGAAAAAGCCAACTCGAATTTTCAAGGTACGATTTCTAGAATACAAATTCTTATGTATTATATGAGAGCGATCTTCAAAATGTTTTATAAAAATTTAAAAACCTGATTTTTCCCCAACAATTGGTATCAGAGCCATCTCATATTAATATATAAGAATTTCGTATGAAATCATTCTTGAAATTTATGTATTAGAGTGACACATTTTATTCAGATATATATTATTTATTAATATATGAATAAAGCATGTTATGGTTTGTCTTAATTCATGGTTAGATTTTCTGTTGTATTTTTCGTTTGGATCTGTAACAGGAGGAGTGGTTTATTATCACCATGTTTCCCTCTTGATTTTTTTTAATGTAATTGAAATTTTGTAAGCCAAAATTTGCGTTGAGAATTTGTAAATCAATGAAGAATCATCACTGGAAAATTACGGAAACTTGCTGGAAACTGCAGCAACGAACCAGTGCACGCAGCAGCGAGCGGCCAGCAGTACACGCTACTGCGCGAGCAGCGTGCGGCCAGCAGCACATGCTGCCAGCAGCGCGCAGTGGCCAGCAGCCACGCTGCTAGCAGCGCGCACTGCAACGCTGCAAGCAGCGCTACCATCAGCGCGGGCGAGGACTTGTGACGCGCGTGCACAGGCTGCTGGTGGAGGGTGTTGTTTGGGTGCGTTTCCGGCAAAGTGGCAATGGTTGAATCGGCGTCGGACTTGGATGAACAGTGACTGTTTTGTGGAGATGGCGGCTGGGGAAGAAGAGGAAAATAAAAATGTGATTTTAGGGTTCCATGGTTTTTATCATGGAGGTCCCTATAGTTTCATATTTGTTTCTTGTGGGCAGAAAAATTTAATTTTTTGCATTTAAGTCCAAACATAGTTTTGGGCTTAATTAATCCTAGTTTTAGGCTCAATTTCAATTGGGCTTAATGGATTAAAATGCATAGATAAAATTGAATATATTAAATTTATTTTTGGTCCAAAAGTTTTATTTTAGTAAAATTTTTTTAGTTATTTATTTATTTCCTTTTAAAATTAAAATTGGACCAATTATAAATTTAAAAGCCCAATTTCCCCTAGTCCATTAACAAAAACAAGCTTATGGAAGATGGACATTGACAAGAAGCCCAATGAAGATTAGGCTTAGGGTTAATGTATTTTTCATTATTAGGAAAGCCATGAATTAAGATTATTTAAATTTTTTCTATATGTTATGTTTTGGATGATAATATGCCATGATAACATGCCATATAGAATAGGTAGTGCCACTCTATGCATAATGATACATGTCATTCATTAATTATGAATTTCATTATATTGTTTGAAATTTGCCTATGCTTAATAATATTGGATATCATCTAGATAATATTATAGGTAGCATGCAATTAACAATATGTATGTTTTAA